>CM059433.1:45584358-45692922 GCA_030390025.1 Squalus acanthias | reverse complement strand
TATCCATCCTCAGCTTCTGGATCCTCAGTGCCGCAGTTGCTGGTCGAGCCGTGCAGAGCCCGGAGATGAGCTGTTGCTGAAGCTGTATCAGAATCATTTGGTCGTGCTTTTGAGACGAACAAAGGCTGCGATCATCTCCCTCCCGTTGGGTGTCAGCAACACGCCCCAGCCATGGATCAGTCAAACAATGGCCTGCCTCCCTATGCACAAGGGTTATCATCGCCACAGGTAAGCTCACTGCAACTTTCATTCCTCTCGTGCCTTTCCTGCAATACAAAGTTTACAGTGAGTGAGTAACACCAAGTAGGAAGTTGGGAGAGGTGCCTGGAATAAGTTTTGCGGAATTTTGAAGGTGGGCAGAGATGTAGCAAAGCAGCGGGATCTTTAGGAGTGTGGCTGAAGGGGAATTTGAGGATGAGGACAAGAATTTAGAGCTCAGGAAGAGCCAGTGGAACTTTGCGAGGACTGGGATGATGGTTATTTGGGATAAGGTGCGAGATGGGTTGTAGTTTGTGTAGGGTGAAGCTGGAGAGACCAATGGGTAAAGAACAGAAGCAGGTCAAGGATGGAGCCTTGGAATATACCAGAGCTGACTGAGAAGCCATTGGAGGAGATGAACTGACTGTTGGGATAAGTAGGAATGGAACAAGGAGAAGGCAAAGCCATGGTGACTGATGAAGAGGAGTTGGAATGGTCCACTGTATTGAAGGTAGAGGAATGGCAATGTGGCATAGGATGTCATTATTGAACTTTAGCTCAACAATTTCTTTTCCTCTTGTGCCTCTGAAGTACCTTGGGGCATTTTCCTACTTCACAGGGCAAGTTGCCGTTGAACCATGTTGGTCTCGGTCTCAGTACTATGGGGGTCATGGAAATGGGGGGTGCAGGGAGAGGTAAAGCTTAATTAATTCTTTTGAAATGTTAAGTTGCATTTGTTGTAGATGTCAAGCGAAGATCTTTGATCCATCTAGCCTATCTGTTGTAAGCCTCCCATTAGATTTTACTGTAATTTTAGAGCTAATAGCCCTGTATTCTCTGGAACCATAGAATTTTCAGCACGAGGGGCTATTCACTCCATTGTCTGTGCCAGGTCTTTGCTAGAACAATCCAAAAATGAATCCCATTGCCCTGCTCTCCCCCCATAACCCTGTATCTTCGTCGTAATGCAAATATTATCCACTTTCTCTTGGAAGTGCAATGGTCTCTGCATCCGCTCCTTGCTGTGGCAAAGTGTTACATGCTCCAACATCCCATGGGAAAATAAATTTATCCTAACTCATTGGCAATTTCTAATTGAATACCCCTCATCACTGACAACCCAACTCAAGGGGGCAGTGGGAGGGGAGGAACAGGGAGGAGAGGAGGATGACTTGGGTTCTTTTGACAGATGTGGCCTAACCTGCTGAGCATTTTCTGTTTTTGTTTGATTTCTAGCATCTGCAGTATTTTGCTTTTTCACAAGATTTCAGCAAGTTTGCTTTAGTTTTTTTTATTGTTGTGGGTTGATCATTCTTGATGTGCATCCTCTTTTAATAAGCAGTCATTGTGTCTCAGTATTAAAACAATCTGCATTAGGATTAAAAATTATAATACTGACCGCATCCACAACAGTTCAAGCTATGACCTGGCAAAATGAAATGAAGCAGGCTGCAAACATGGGGATTTGTATAGATAATGTACAAAAACGGACATGGAAAGTAATTTGTACTGGTAATTGAACCCATGACTGTTTTCACTGAAGTGGTTTGGGCAGACGTTGGCAGAGTAAAATTAGCAAGAGCTGCTGCTTGCTACTTTGAGCATTACTGATGTTAAGCAGAGCTGTCACCGTCCAATTATTTAACTAGAAACAAAAGATTAGACTGTAATTGGTCACAGCTAAGGTTGCGGATTTGAGATTGATAGATTTTTGTTGGGTAAGGGTTACAGAACCAAGGCGCGTAGATGGAGTTAAGGTACAGATCAGCCCTGATCTAATTGAATGACGGAACAGGCTTGAGGGGCTAAATGGCCTCCTCCTGTTCCTATGATTTACTGTGGCTGGGTAAGTCTAATTTTTTTTACATTGGATTCCAGGATTTTATGGATGCTTCGGAGATTACGTTCCACAATTTGTCTGCTTTCAATTAGGATATTGACTTGAGTTAAATTCTGTTTTTATTGGATGAAATTCTGGGAATTTTACCATTATTTTGAGGAATTCTGTTCTTTTTATTGTGAAAACTAGATCAGTGGCCGAGGTCGTGCAGTGGGAGAGTTCACGATCGGAACGGGGTATGATACCCAGTGGTCAAAAAGCAATGACAACACTCGCTGTCAAGCTGGCTGTGTGAATAATGGCCACTGGGGTGAGTTAGTGGAGGGTGCCTGGTTGTAGGTACGCCGTATCTCAGCAAATAGTCGATGCATTCAGGAGACGAGGGGCGGAAACTGAAGAGAAATAATTGCCACGTATTGTTGAAATAAAATCAATTTCTCAATCAGCAATAGCATTTAAATGCATCTGTGGTCTGTACAAAGTAAAATACACTTATTCTTTTTACCAGACTGTTAAGGAATTGACGTCCGTGCTCTGCTTCGAGAGTCTCACCTTCTGTGCTGTTTCTCGGTGGTCAGTTCTACAGTAATCTACATCTAACTTCAACATAGATGTGCTAAACTTTATGCATTTACTTACTACTACAACAACAACTTGCATTTAAAGCAAACAAAATTTGACTCCGAGCCACGTTGGGAGATATTGGGACAAGTGTCCAAAAACTTGATCAAAGAGGTAGGTTTTAAGGAACATCTTAAAGGAAGAGAGAGAGATTTAGGGAGGGAATTCCAGAGCTTGGGGCCTAGGCAGCTGAAGACACGGCCACCAATGGTGGAATGATTGAAAATCGGGGAGGCCAGAATTAGAGGAGCGCAGAGATCTCGGAGGGTTGTGGTGCTGGCAGAGGTTACAGAGGTAGGGAGAGGCAAGGCCATGGAGGTTTCAGTCGTAACATTTGGCTAGTGTGCAATGTAAGTATAACTTCTCTTCTTATCCTTTTCCCTCCCAGGGTGCCATGACACCAGGAATCCCCATATTTAGTCCAATGATGCCATACGGCACTGGCTTGACTCCGCAGCCCGTTCAAAGCTCCAATAGCATCTCTCTCTTGGAAGAGCAGCAAAGGCAGCAACAGCAGGCAGCCCAGCAGTCCACGACATCTCAACTGTCAACGCAAGTTTCTTCCGGCCAGCCGCCACAGCTGTTTCATTCACAGACAATGACCACAACTACGTTACCAGGCATCACACCTCATTATGCCTCGCCAATGACTCCCATGACGCCCATAACCCCAGCTACTCCTGCTTCTGAGAGTTCAGGAATTGTACCACAGCTACAGTAAGTGCACTTTTTAGACATTTTTTTGTGGAGGTGGTTAAAATTTGTTTGCTATGGTGTTAGCAGACAGAATGTTTTTGCACTTTTTGGACCAGTTGTTAACATTAAGCAGTCCCACATTGAGTATTGTGAAAATGAGTGAAATGTGTGTATATATACTGGGTAAACCTTCCTCTACACTGCCAGATGGATGTGCTGTAATCACAGTCTCTGAAGAGTACTCCAACTACACTTCTCACCTATACCAGCATTGGGTGACCAGCTCAGCACCAGTACGCGCCGAATTTACTGAACTGTGGTTACTCTGGCCCCGTTGTAGGTTAGTCGCATGTAAAACAGCCAAAGCTGCTCTAGGTTCTGTTTAGCAATGTAAATGTCAGAAATTTGAAGTAAAACGCATTATTTTAGTGGATTTTGCTTGCACTGAATTTTCTAAATAGAGAGCCTGCCAGTACAGATGCTTGACTAAGAGGGGAAAAAGAATGAGTGTAAACTTGCAAGGAACATAAAAGTGGACTGTCAAAGCTTCTACAAGAATGTAAAAAGAAAAAGATTAGTGAAGACAAATGTAGGTCCCTTACAGTCAGAAACGGGAGAATATATAATGCGGAACAAGGAAATGGCAGGGCAATTAAACAAATACTTTGGTTCTGTCTTCACGGAAGAGGACACACATAACTTCCCAGAAATGCTAGGGAACCAAGGGTCTAGTGAGAAGGAGGAATTAAAGGAAATTAGTATTAGTAAAAAAAATAGTGCTGGAGAAATTAATGGGACTGAAAGCCGATAAATCCCCAGGGCCTGATGATCTGCATCCCAGAGTACTAAAAGAGGTAGCCATGGAAATAGTGGATGCATTGGTTGTCATCTTCCAAAATTCTATAGATTATGGAACAGTTCCTGCAGATTTGAGGGTGGCAAATGTAATCCCACTATTTAAAAAAGGAGGGAGAGAGAAAACAGGGAACTACAGACCGGTTAGCCTAACATCAGTAGTAGGGAAAATGCTAGAGTCTATTATAAAGGATGTGATAACAGGACACTTAGAAAATATCAAAGAGATTAGACAAAGTCAACATGGATTTATGAAAGGGAAATCGTGTTTGACAAACCTACTTGAATTTTTTGAGGATGTAACTGGTAGAATAGATAAGGGAGAACCAGTGGATGTGGTGTATTTGGATTTTCAGAAGGCCTTTGATAAAGTCCCACATAAGAGGTTAGTGTGCAAAGTTAAAGCACATGGGATTGGGGGTAATATACTGGCATGGATTAAACATTGGTTAACAGACAGGAAACAGAGTAAGAATAAATGGGTCTTTTTCGAGGTGGCAGGCGGTGACTAGTGTGGTACCGCAGGGATCAGTGCTTGGGTCCCAGCTATTCACAATATATATCAATGATTTGGATGAGGGAACCAAATGTAATATTTCCAAGTTTGCTGATGACACGAAACTAGGTGGGAGTGGGAGTTGTGAAGAGGATGCAAAGAGGCTTCAAAGCGATTTAGACAAGTTGAGTGAGTGGGCAAATACATGGCAGGTGCAGTATAACGTGGATAAATGTGAAGTTATCCACTTCGGTAGAAAAAACAAAGGCAGAGTATTATTTAAATGGTGATAGATAGGGAAATGTTGATGTACAAAGGGACCTGGGTGTCTTTGTACACCAGTCACTGAAAGCAAACATGCAGGTGCAGCAAGCAGTTAGGAAGGCAAATGGTATGTTGGCCTTCATTGCAAGAGGATTTGAGTACAGCAGCAAGGATGTCTTACTACAGTTGTACAGGGCCTTGGTGAGACCACACCTGGAGTACTGTATGCTGTTTTGGTCTCCTTACCTAAGAAAGGATATACTTGCCATAGAGGGAGTGCAGCGAAGGTTCACCAGACTGATTCCTGGGAAGGCAGGACTGTTGTATGAGGAGAGATTGATGCCAGGAACCTTCTGAATGGTCATACAACTATAACTGACTCAAAGGAGAGGGACATGATGGTAGATATCCTTGAGAGGCACCTTGATGACCTTGGCATGAATTCCTTTGTTTACCATCGGCTGCCACCTTGTTGGAGAGTGGGTGGAAACTTGTGTGCTTAAGGCTGTTGGCTATGAGTGAAAGTGATACTGTCGTTCATCTGGGTGCTGCATCAGCTAACATCCTTGACCTGCCTTCCATATCATGCCATCGTAGAAACATAAAGACTCCCCTCAGAAGAGCTGATCTCTCTTTTTCCACCTAGAATACCAACTCCTTAGGTGGCAAGAGGCCTGAGGTCATATTTTTCCTTTTCCAGTAACAAATTTGTATTGTTGCCTTTCAGGGAATGTGTGGAATGATCAATGAGGGATCCAAGCCTTGGTTTATGGAAACTGTCTATATTATATTGCTCCTGATGGATGATTGGAATGTGTTAGTGCTGGAGCTTCAAACGTTGTGACAATCACTCCGGCAGTAGTGCTCTCTGCTTCCTCTCTCAGGTTCACCAATTACATGACATTGTTAATCAGAGCGGCAATTGGTTGCGTAGTTTGCCTCATCCGTTTGCTTTCCAATTGTATTCAATGTTATTGAGGAAATAGGACCATTGGCTCAGCCCTTGACTGTCTTGGGCAAGATGCTGGCCTTGCGACAAAGGGTGGCTGATGGCCTCTGGGGTATGTGTGATTGGGTCTAGATGCTCAGCCACACGATAGATGTTGCTGACACAAGCCTGGGACTGAGTCTTTGTGATTGCCAGCAGGATAGACTCAACAGCAGATGATGATGTGGCTAATGATTTCCTTGCCTCTGCAGCTCATAAGCCATAGCTAAAGCCTGTTAACCACTTGTCCATTAAGCAGCATATTGTTGTAACAGCAAAAGAAATGGGGACTGTTAAGTGAAAGAAAAGACCACTAAAGTAGTTCTTGAATACTGTTCAGAGCGATCAAGAGCTGCTGCAAAGGTGTATTGTGATATAGTGCGTGGTGAGAACAGGATCAGTGGGTTGTGTTCATCTGTAAGGGCACATAATTATATTCAATTATTTCTCAGTTGGCTGAAGTCATGGTCGAGTCTGGTGCTGTCCAGTAAACCTGTGAGGGTATTCTTGAGGTCTGGAGAGAACACTATATGGAGTTGACTTATGACCCAACTGGCCGTAGTAAAGACCCATCTGCGTGGGGATTGCAGAAGTTGATGGTGTGAGTTACAGAGATGTATGATGTGGGTGTGTGGGGAGAAGAATAGAGTGGACTCTGCACTGTTGTTGAATGCCCACGCCTGCTGCACCACATTATTCATGTGAATTCTAAAAGCTGCTTTAGGTGAGAATGGTAGAGGGGTGGCAATGGTCTTTGAACAGTGTCTGAAATCACCAACTCTCCTTAGAGCCACCCTTCTGCATAGGATTCTGTTTGAGATAGTTTCTACCCAAAAGAAGGGAGATCCTAGTGAGCTTGAAACTACCAAAGAACCTTTCTGATATCAGTGGATCATGAAGTAGTTCTTCAGATTGTCATGGTACATGTATCTTTTGCTCTCATGAGGAATGTGCAGGGAGTCATAAGGTTCAAGCGTTACCCACTTACAATGCTTTCATTAATTTTCAACCCTGTGCTTCATGGAATTCTCAAAGTTCGAAGCAATGGGAATACATGGCCACGTCTTGGATTTTATCTGGAATGTATATTCCCAAGTTCCATATAAGGGTAGATAAAGAGACTCGAACCTATCTCTCTTGAAAGAGGAGTGCAGCAAGATTGCCGATTGCCCCCATCCTATTTAATTTATTTACAGGTAACGTGTTGGATGGTATAAGGGACAGAATACATGTTCCAGATATTTCTAAAAAATGTTACGGTGTTCCTTTTTGCAGATCATAATGTGTCGGTGGCCTCACCTGGAGATCTAATGTGTACACACCCGTAGGGACATCGAAGCGCATGCACTGAAAACTGGCATTTCCAATCTGTCAAGAATCCTCTTGACAGATTGGACGCCTGCCCTGGAGAAGGGCCTCTGTGGGTGGAGAGTTCCGCTTTCTGCAGAACCTCCGCCCACTGAAATCACTTAAAATCTTACGCCTGGTAAAAGCAGAGCAGAACAAGGTTTACAACTGAAATTTGTGCTTCATTCAGACTTTGTGGTTTACGACTATGATTGTGGTTTGTCCTTTCTTGCTTTCTCTCTCTTAGCTCACTCACTCTCCTCTTGCACACTTTTCCCTGCACACACTTTCTTCCTTTTACATCTCATCTGTTGGGATGGATGAAGCACTTGGGGAGATGGGGAGATTGGTTTGCTTGAATTCAGAACAGGCACATTGTATGAATAAGACTTTATTTTCTCAAGAGTTTCTTGTGGCAATTATTTTTGCTGATAATTTTTCCACACAGGTCACAGTAAACGTGGAGGCCCAAACTAAATTGATGAAACTATTTAATTTAGTTGCTCAGTTTATGTTACTTGCCACTTTATCAATCAAATCATTCACTTTTTAAAGCAGAAATCCCTGACTGAAATCAAACTGCTTTTTCTTCAAGTTTTAATAAGGCAGATACTGGATTGGCTGAAATGAAGACTTGTCTGTTGATTTTTTTAAATGAATTTTGCCCTACAGATTTGCAATGTCCCTAGATGTGAAGTGAAAGACTTAATTCTACAAGATGTGGCATTTCTCTTTTGCAGAAACTGCACTTAAGCTGAAATTTAAAAGTGAAGAGGATGGATTGGTGATATGATGGCATCTTCTGATCATTTTAATTAGTTCTTTCATGACCATTGAAACAAATGTAAATGGCAATTATAATTGGTACAAGTGACTATCAGTAAAAAAAAAAAGAAATACTTGCATTTCTATAGCGCCTTTCATGACCACTGGACGTCCCAAAGCGCTTTACAGCCAATTAAGTACTTTTTTATTGAAGTGTAGTCACTGTTGTAATGTAGGAAACACAGCAGCCAATTTGCACACAGCAAACTCCCACAAACAGCAATGTGATTATGAACTGTTCATTTGTTTTAGTGATGTTGATTCAGGGATGAATATTGGGCAGGACACCAGGGATAACTCCCCTGCTCTTCTTCGAAATAGTGCCATGGGATCTTTTACGTGCACCTGAGAGAGCAGACAGAACCTCAGTTTAACGTGTTACCTGAAAGATGGCACCTCCGACAGTGTAGCACTGCACTGAAGTGTCAGCCTAGATTTTTGTGCTCCAGTCTCTGGTGGGTCTTGAACCCACAACCTTCTGACTTAGAGACGGGGGTGCTACCCACTGAGCCACAGCTAACTAATGTACATTCTCTTAAAACAAAGGCATAATCCTTAGTGAATTGTGTAGCCTAACTCCGTAATGCCTCATATCTAATTATCATAGCTTACCTTAAATTTTGTGTGAGGGCCATGTATTTCATTGTAAACTCGTGAACCTCTTACTGTTGTAGATGGCGCTGGAATGTGTATTTCAACCTTAAAAGTGTTGCACTGTCTGACGCATGATCGCTGCAATTTTATAGTTGGAGTATATTACTCTGAAATTGTGTAATCTGGCCATTGGGTGCCATAAATTACTCAAAATACTTGTTGAAAAAATGCTTTTTTATTTTCTCAATAACTAAAATTTCTGATTTATACAGGAATGTTTATACAGGATAAAATACTTTTTAATTCCACATTTTACAAAACATTAAATATATCTGAATTTAAGCACTGTGGGACATTTTGCTATGTTAAAGGCACTATATAAATGCAAGTTGTTGTTGAATTGTCTTTTGTGCCTTTTAATGCCTTCATTGAAGTTGAAGGCTTCTGCCTCTGCCAAAACCCTGGGTTTGGACTTGATATTTTTGCCCAGAGCTGTGACTCTGAACTGAAGCTGGATTGTGCAGTCTGAGCATATGCAGTGTACCTAATTTCCCAAGATGTATCAAAACCAGTCAGCTTAGTGATGGGATAATTTTCTTTATCGCCTAGCACTTTCTGCAAAGTAGCTTTCTTCAAATAATTAAAAAAAAACTAGACAGATTTCAAAAGCTTTATTGTCTTTTTTCTAAAAAAAATATGTGTATAAAAAATAATTCTGACTACACACCTGTTTAAGTTTTTGTTCGTGTTTTATAAACTTTGAGCAATGTATTAAACTAAGGGAGATAAATGCGCACAAGTAGGGGGGTTGAGAGAAAGGGGTACTTTTTTCTTTTAATGTTACTTCAGTTTTTTTTAAGTTGAATTTTGAAGCCAACTTTTCTCCCCTGACAGAAAAAGATGAATGATAATCACATACACCTGTGAGACAGATTCTAATACTTCCAGAACAGATACAGAAAGGCGGACAAGAAGTCTTCATTTTAATTTGATCTTTTTCTTGTGAGGAGGAATGCAGAGCTAGGCCATAGATGAGGGATCCCACAAAATCATAAGAACATAAAGCACAGAACAAGAAAAGGCCATTTAGGTCAAGCCTAGTCAATCCAAATATGATTATCTATCTATTGTCCTGGCCGATGTTTATCCCTCAACCAACATCACAAAAACAGATTATCTGGTCATTATCACTCAGCTGTTTGTGGGATCTTGCTGTGCATAACTTGGCTGTCACGTTTCCTATATTACAACAGTGACTACACTTCAAAAGCACTTCATTGTCTGTAAAGTGCTTTGGGACGTCCTGAGGTCATGAACGGTGCTGCGTAAATGCAAGTCTTTCTTATCGTACATCCCTCCCATCACCATCTGTCGATCTCCTTCTTTAAGGAACAGTACATTCCTTCCCCATACAACACGTTGAGGATATTGCTATAGCCCTCATCCTCCTGTTAGATTTTGGGTCTTTTTTCTAACCTTACCCTAGATCATTTCAGCTGTTGTGTTTTGGACTTGAACGCATTAACTGACATTCCCCCCCCCCCCCCCCCCCCACCCCCCAAATAGTTCAGACTGCCTCCTCTCATGGGATTGTCCAACTGTGCCTGATTTAAACAGAAAAATAATTATTGGGACCTCCTACATTTTGAATATATTTCCACTCCGATTTAAAAAGACACTGTCAAACTGAGCCAAATTGTTGAATTATTTTTCTCTCCAGCTTTGTAACCATTAAAACTTACAACATTGTATTAAAATAAGCTTGGTGCAGAAATATGAACTGCCCTCTGGTTTTGTTTAACTGCTTATGTACTGAGACTGGATTTAAAGGAAGAGCCACCAGCTAAAATTGGACAACTCCATTTTAAAATGTCACTTGATTGAATCAGCTACCTTCTCTGAGAGTTTGTTGGACATGTGCACTATCTTGTGGCATGAGAGCCATACTTTCTTTTCTAAACTCTAACCTTGCTTGAGACTTGTGAATCTTGTACTTATACAATGTGTACAAGACTAGAAGGTACAAGTTAAGTAGCTTTTTTACTGCAACCATATCAATTATATCTTTAATTATTTTAAAGGTTTTATCCCCTGTGCTTGTCCTCCTCCTCCATCTCTGAACAATTTCTTAAATGCTGTCCTGGCTAGCCTCAAACTTAAGCTAACGGAAAGATCTGTGACCCCAGACACCACCTGCACAAAGCCCCAGGCACCCATCAGTGGTGATCATTAAATTTGACTTTTGCCAATTTTCATTATAAAATCACAAATTTGTGGGCAGAGGTGGGATTGGTTAAAAACGGATTCTTTTTTGCAATTTCTCTTGGGGTGGGGGGGGGAGAGGAAGCCCCCAAATTCTCCATCATTCACTCTCAAAATTGGGTCCCACGATACCCATACGTTGCAGTTGACTCCGTCGCAGAACTGTGCACTGTACGTACCAAACATGGCGCATCAAGCAATGATTGTCACTTAACTTTGCCTCTCTCTTTTCAGTCTGTTGCTCATTTTCATGAGTTTTAGCAAACTGATTTATTTTTAAATAGTCTTTTTTTCCTCTGAATTTACTCTTTTTTTGGTGGTGGGGGGTCCAATTTTTTTCCTCCCCTACCCCCCAAACAATCTTTTCTGTTTATAATCAGAAAAACAGATGGGGGAGAAAAAACAGGATTTAAAATTAGTAATACGAAGCAACGTTTTATTCTTTTAGCTACACGTAGGCAGGCAACTTTCCAGAGGTGGAAGAAGTCAGTCTCTGCAACATACTGGAGGTTGGTAGAAAGCTTGCCACAGGCTCGAAGGGAATGCAGAGATTGTGCAATACAAACTCGCCTTGTGCAAGGAGCCAGAGAGACTCTCTTCAATATGGTCTTCATTCTTACATAGAAAGATAGGAGCAGGAGTAGGCCATTCAGCCCCTCGAGCCTGCTCCGCCATTCAATGAGATCATGGCTGATCATCCAAATTCAGTACCCTGTCCCTGCCTTCTCTCCATATCCCTTGATCCCTTTAGCTTTAAGAAATATATCTAACTCCTTCTTGAATATATTTAATGAATTGGCCTCTACTGCCTTCTGTGGCAGAGAATTCCACAGGTTCACCACTCTCTCTAGGTGAAGAAATTCCTCCTCATCTCAGTCCTAAATGGCTTACCCCTTATCCTTAGACTGTGACCCCTGGTTCTGGACTCCCCGGCCATCGGGAACATCCTTCCTGCATCTAATCTGTCTAGTCCTGGGATATGGGGATCGGTTGGGAAGGTGGAGCAGGCTCGAGGGGCCGAATGGCATACTCCTGCTTCTATTTCTGATGTTCCAGTAGCGTTAATGTCACAAGCTTCCGTCCTGCTCATGTCTCCTTAACGGAGGCACTGGATGAAGAGGAAGTCCCGCCCCCACACACATCACAGGAACATGAACGTGTCATGCAGAAGGAACTCCAATCAGGGAAGGTTGGAGTGAAACTGACCTATCAGAGAGAGGCAGCTGAAGGTATACGAGGGGGCCCATGCAGGAAGGCACTATAAAGGAAAGACACAGAAACGCGGAAAATTAGAAGGACAAAGGGAGCTGTTTGAAATGGCCAGGCGACTTGTGCGGCCTACCACTGATCACCCGAGGAGGGGTGTATGTATGTATGAAGGTCAGACATAAAGTATATAAATTGCTAGAATAAACTATGGGCATATACACATTGCCAAGGATACTTTTATGTACGTTTAGCTATATTGCTGGGTGTACTTCTATGTACGGACTTATTAAACTGGGCATATACATTGCCGGGGGTATTTTTATGTACTGTCGAATGAATAAACTGTGGGCATATACATTGCCGAGGGTGCTTCTATGTACGCTTGAATTTTTAAACTCTAGTGTGAATAAAGACCATTTTTATTGATCATAAACTTGTCATTGTTACGCTTAATTGTAATTCTCGAGGTCTGAACAGTAGTAGGAGATAGTACTACAATCGGTTAAGTGAGTGGGCAAAAATTTGGCAGATGGAGTATAATGTGGGAAAACGTGAGGTTATCCACTTTGTAGGAAGAATAGAAAAGCAAAATATTATTTAAATGGAGAGAGACTACAGAATGCTGCGGTACAGAGGGATCTGGGTGTTCTCGTACATGAAACACAAAAAGTTAGCATGCAGGTACAGCAAGTAATTAGGAAGGCAAATGAAATGTTGGCCTTTATTGCAAGGGGTATGGAGTATAAAAGTAGGGAAGTCTTGCTACAACTGTTGGTGAGACCACACCTGGAGTACTACGTACAATTTTGGTCACCTTATTTAAGGAGGGATATACTTGCATTGGAGGCAGTTCACAGAAGGTTCACTAGATTGATTCCTGAGATGAAAGAGTTGTCTTATGAGGAAAGGTTGAGCAGGTTGGGCCTATGCTCATTGGAGTTTAGAAGAATGAGAGGTGATCTTATTGAAACATAAGATTCTGACGGGGCTTGACAGGGTAGATTCTGAGAGGATGTTTCCCCTCGTGGGGAAATCTAGAACTAGGGGGCATAGTTTCAGGATAAGAGGGCACCCTTTTAAGACGGAGATGAGGAGGAATTTCATAGAGTCATAGAGTTATACAGCACGGATAGAGGCCCTTCGGCCCATCGTGTCCGCGCCGGCCATCAAGCCCTGTCTAATCTAATCCCATATTCCAGCATTTGGTCCGTAGCCTTGTATGCTATGGCATTTCAAGTGCTCATCCAAATGCTTCTTGAATGTTGTGAGGGTTCCTGCCTCCACAACCCTTTCAGGCAGTGAGTTCCAGACTCCAACCACCCTCTGGGTGAAAAAGTTCTTTCTCAAATCCCTTCTAAACCTCCCGCCCTTTACCTTGAATCTATGCCCCCTTGTTATAGACCCCTCTACTAAGGGAAATAGCTCCTTAGTATCCATCCTATCTATGCCCCTCATAATTTTGTACACCTCAATCATGTCCCCCCTCAGCCTCCTCTGCTCCAAGGAAAACAAACCCAATCTGCCCAGTCTCCATAGCTGAAGCACTCCAGCCCGGGTAACATTCTGGTGAATCTCCTCTGCACCCTCTCCAAAGCGATCACATCCTTCCTGTAGTGTGGCGACCAGAACTGCACACAGTATTCCAGATGTGGCCTAACCAGTGTTTTATACAGCTCCATCATAACCTCCTTGCTCTTATATTCTATGCCTCGGCTAATGAATGCAAGTATCCCATATGCCTTTTTTACCACCTTATCCACCTGTTCCGCCGCCTTCAGGGATCTGTGTACTTGCACACCAAGATCCCTCTGACCCTCCGTCTTGCCTAGGGTCTTACCATTCATTGTGTATTCCCTTGCCTTGTTAGTCCCTCCAAAGTGCATCGCCTCGCACTTTTCCGGATTAAATTCCATTTGCCACTGTTCCGCCCATCTGACCAACCCATCTATATCGTCCTGCAGACTGAGGCTACCCTCCTCGCTATTTACCACCCTACCAATTTTTGTATCATCCGCGAACTTACTGATCATACCTTTTACATTCATATCCAAGTCGTTAATGTAGAGCACAAACAGCAAGGGACCCAGCACCGATCCCTGTGGTACCCCACTGGCCACAGGCTTCCAGTCACAAAAACAACCTTCGACCATCACCCTCTGCCTTCTGCCACTGAGCCAGTTTTGTATCCAATGTGCCAAGGCACCCTGGATTCCATGGGCTCTTACCTTCTTGACCAGTCTCCTGTGCGGGACTTTATCGAAGGCCTTACTGAAATCCATGTATACCACATCCACTGCGTTACCCTCATCCATACACCTAGTCACCCCCTCAAAAAATTCAATCAAATTAGTCAGACAAGATCTTCCCTTGACAAAGCCATGTTGGCTAACCCTGATTAATCCTTGCCTCTCCAAGTGGAGACTGATTTTTGTCCCTCAGAATTTTTTCCAATAATTTTCCTACCACTGATGTTAGGCTCACTGGCCTGTAGTTCCCCGGTTTTTCCCTACTCCCTTTCTTGAATAATGGTACTACATTAGCGGTTCTCCAGTCCTCTGGCACATCCCCTGTGGACAAAATTGAGAGGTCGCACAACACCAGGTTATAGTCCAACAGTTTTATTTGAAATCACAAGCTTTCGGAACTATCGCTCCTTCCTCAGGTGAAAGGAGCGATAGTTCCGAAAGCTTGTGATTTCAAATAAAACTGTTGGACTATAACCTGGTGTTGTGCGACCTCTCAATTTTGTCCACCCCAGTCCAACACCGGCATCTCCGCATCACATCCCCTGTGGCCAGAGAGGTTCTGAATATATGTGTTAGAGCCCCCGCAATCTCTGAGGGTCGTGAATCTTTGGAATTCTCTACTCCAGAGAGCTGTGGAGACTGTCAGTGAATATATTCAAGGCGGCAATAGACAGATATTTGATCTACAGGGGAGTCAAGGGTTATGGGGAACAAGCAGGAAAGTGGAGTTGAGGCCAAGATCCGATCAGCCATGATCTTACTGAATGGCGGAGCAGGCTCGAAGGGCCAAATGGCCTACTCCTGCTATTATGTTCTTATGTATCACTTGACTTCCCTTTCTCCCCTGATAGGTCCTCTCTCTCTTCTCTGCTCTCGCGCCGTCCCTCCCCTTCTGTTGTTTTCCACTGAAAAACACCTATTTCAAGAGATGTTATT
Source organism: Squalus acanthias (assembly GCA_030390025.1). Classification (NCBI taxonomy): domain Eukaryota; kingdom Metazoa; phylum Chordata; class Chondrichthyes; order Squaliformes; family Squalidae; genus Squalus; species Squalus acanthias. Next base: position 45,677,545 of record CM059433.1, on the reverse strand, counting down.
GTGGTACATGGGCCCCTTCTTGTTTGTCTAGTGAACCTCCCTCATCAGTCTGGTTTCTATGGTTAATAGATTCTAGCCCCACCTGTGCCTTGATTTTTCTCCTATTATTACAACACCCCTCTTTTCAAGGTCTGTGACTTCATGCCTTTTCACTGTTTTGTTCAGCTGTAGACTCCTGTGATAATGTCAAGCTGATCAGTGTTTTCCCCATCAGTCTTCGCTAAGCTGGTTATCTTGCCTTGTAAGCTCATTCTAATTGTGTGCATGTGTAAACAAATAAGTAACTGCATGCATATATATGTGTATAAAGAAAATAAGTATAAAATAGACAAATTAACGAGTAAATTGACTATAATACACTTAATAAAACCTTTTATTACTAGTTTGGCAACACAACTTGGATCATGTAAAATGTACAGAAGAACGTTGAATTTTGAATATTAAATCAGTGTTCTTGTAGTGAAAAATAGTAACCATTTTCAAAAGGCCACAATGTTTTTAATAAATTACAATGGTTTCTGTAAAGGAAAAAATTAAATACTTAATCTTTGTGTCTAGAAATATAGTGTCCACAGTCAATCTGGGTTGCAAACTGGACCTGAAGACAATAGCTCTTCGAGCAAGAAATGCTGAATATAATCCAAAGGTGGGTTTTCATGGTGTACTGTCTTTTTGTTGAACAGAATACAACTTTTGATGCAATGGCTGGTTTGATAACTTTAGTCACCATATGGTTGCATATGGTTTCGTGAAATACCTTCAAAGGCTTTGGTTAAAGTATTGCAGTAAGGAGATGAATCCATTTTCTGTCTAAACTTTTCTTTTAGTGGTGTGATATGTGTAACTTTTAATATTGTCAGTATTTATGGGGAGAGGGAGGGAAATGGAGGAGGAGAAGAGGAGAATGGGACAGGGTGAGATGTTTTGACACGTGATTTTCCCTTCCTCTGGTGTTTAAAAACGCCATCCCTGTTGCACTTTTTTTCTCCTCTCTTTCAATACAAGGAAAGTTCACAAAGTCCATGTTTACATGATGGACACCAGATACAGCAACTGTACCTGTCAGCTTGAGAACATTAAACACAATTCTCGAAGATGAAACTGGAGGGCTTGATATCTGCAGGAAGTAGAATTTCAACAAAGAAAAACTTGCACTTGTATAGCACCTCGACCCCCTCCCCCCTCCCACTCTTTATTTTATTTTAATCTTGTACATGTCAAGATGCGGGGTATTAAATGCTGTCACTCGGTCACTCATTGAAATGTATAAAATTCTTAAGGGGCTTGACTGGGTGGATGCTGAGAGGCTGTTTCCCCTGGCTGGAGAGTCTTGAACGAGGGGGTTGTAGTCTCAGGATAAAGGATATTTAGGACTGAGATGAGGAGAAATTTCTTCACTCGGAGGGTTGTGAATCTTTGGAATTCTCTACCCCAGAGGACTGTGGATGCTCAATTGATGAGTATATTCAAGACTGATAGATACATTTTTGGGCACTAAGGGAATCGAGGGATATGAGGGGATAGGACGGGAAAGTGGAGTTGATGTAGAAGTTCATAGATTCATAGAAACTTACAGCACAGAAAGAGGCCATTCGGCCCGTCGTGCCTGTGCTGGCTCTTTGAAAGAGCAGTCGTGCTTGTCCTACATCCCCACTTTTTGTCCGTAACCCTGTAAGTTGCTCATCCTCAAGTACCTGTCCAACTCCCTTCGAAAATTATTTATGGAATCAGCTTCCACCACTTTTTCGGGTAGAGCGTTCCAGATCCCGCTAACTCTGAATGAAAACATTTCTCCTCATCTCCTCTTGATCTTTTTCCAATGATTTTGAATCTATGACCTCTAGTTATTGACCCACTCACCAGAGGGAATATTTTTTTCCTATTTACTATATCAAAATCTCTCATCATCTTGAAAACCTCTATAGGTCATCTCTTAACCTTCTCTCTTTCAAGGAGAACAGTCTTAACTTTTCCAGCCTCTTCTCATAACTGAAGTCCCTCATTCCTGGTAACATCCTAGTAAACCTCTTCTGTACACTTTCTAATGCCTTTACAACTTTCCTGAAATGTGGTGCCCAGAATTGTCCACAATGCTCCAGCTGAGGCCTAACCAGTGATTTATAAAGTTCTAGCATGATCTCTGCTTTTATATTCCATCCCTCTATTTATAAAACTAAGTAACCCATATGCTTTTTTGACCACCTTATCAACTTGCCCTGCCACCTTTAAGGATTTGTGTATATGGACACCAAGGTCTCTCTGCTCATCTACACATTTCAAAATTGTGCCATTTATAGTATACTGTCTTTCCATATTAATCCTCCCAAAGTGCATCACTTCACACTTCTCTGCAATGAACTCCATTTGCCATGCTTCTGCCCATTTCGCTATCCTGTCTGTCAGCCTGAAGCCTATAACGATCCTCATTATGACCTACTACTTCGCCAAGTTTCGTATCATCCTCAAACTTTATAATGCTCCCTACACCCGAGTCTAGGTCATTTATAAAAATCAAGCCACCTCCCAGTCTGAAAAACATCCACCATCCACCACCACCCTTTGCTTCCTGCCACTGAGCCAATTTTGTATCCATACCACCACTTTCCCCTTAATTCCATGGGCTTCCATCTTCTTAACAAGCCTCCTGTGTGGCACTTTGTCGAATGCCTTCCTAAACTCCATATATACATCTACTGCACCACCTTGATCAACCTTCTCTGTTGCTTCATCAAATAATTCAGTCAAGTTCATCAGACATGATTTCCCTTAACAAATCCATGCTGAGTCTCCTTGATTAACCCATGTCTTTCCAAATGAAAGTTTATTTTGTCCCTGATGGTTTCCAATAGCTTCCCCTTTTATAAAGTGTAAGCGGTTTGCTAGGGAAAAAGTTGGGCCTATTAAGGGCCCAAAGGGAAATCTTCATGTAGAGGCAGAGGACATGGCAAAAGTATTAAATGAGTACTTTGCATCTGTCTTCAAAAAGGAAGTGGATGATGTGAAGGTTACACTAAAAGAGGAGAGGGCAGTTATGGACAGGATAATAATAGAGAAGATGTACTAAAAAGATTAGCATTACTGAAAGTTGGTAAGTCGCCTGGTCCAGATGGAATGCATACCATACAGCACCGACTGATAACATAAGAAATAGGAGCAGGAGTCGGCCATACGGCCCCTCGAGCCTGCTCTGCCATTCAGTAAGATCATGGCTGATCTGATCTTGGCCTCTAGATCTTGCCCCCTAGTTCTAGATACCCCCATTAGGGGAAACATCCTCTCAGCATCCACCCTGTCAATCCCCCTCAGAATCTTATATGTTTCAATGAGATCACCTCTCATTCTTCTAAACTCCAGAGAGTACAGGCCCATTCTACACAATCTCTCATCATAGGATAGCCCCCTCATCCCAGGAATCAATCTAGTGAACCTTCGTTGCACCGCCTCTAAGGCAAGTATATCCTTCCTTAGATAAGGAGACCAAAACTGTGCACAGTACTCCAGGTGTGGTCTCACCAAGGCCCTGTACAATTGTAGCAAGACTTCCTTACTCTTATACTCCAACCCACTTGCAATAAAGGCCAATATGCCATTTGCCTTCCATATTGCTTGCTGTACCTGCATGCTAGCTTTCTGTGTTTCTTGCACGAGGACATCCAAATCTCTCTCAACACCAACATTTTAAGTTTTTTACCATTTGAAAAATATTGTTTTTCTATTCTTCCTACCAAAGTGAATAACCTCACATTTCCCTGCATTATACTCCATCTGCCACCTTACTGCCCACTCACTTAGTCTATCTATATCCCTTTGCAGACTCTTTGTGTTCTCCTCGCAGCTTACTGTCCCACCTAGCTTTGTATCGTCAGCAAACTTGGATACATTACACTCGGTCCCTTCATCTAGGTCATTAATATAGATTGTAAATAGCTGAGGCCCCAACACTGATCCTTGCGGCACCCCACTAGTTACAGCCTGCCAACCGGAAAAAGATCCATTTATCCCTACTCTCTGTTTTCTGTCCGTTAACCAATCCTCTATCCATACTACTATATTACCCCCAACTCCATGAGCCCAAATCTTGTGTAATAACCTTTTTATGTGGCACCTTATCGAATGCCTTTTGGAAATCCAAATATACTGCATCCACTGGTTCCCCTTTATCTACCCTGCTTGTTACATCCTCAAAAAACTCTAATAAATTTGTCAAACACGATTTCCAATCATAAAACCATGTTGACTGCTTAATCATGTTATGATTTTGTAAGTGCCCTGATACCACGTCCTTAACAATGGATTCCAGCATTTTCCCGACGACTGATATCAGGCTAACTGGCCTGTAGTTCCCTGTTTTCTCTCCCTCCTTTCTTGAATACTTGAAGACCCTGGGAGGTCTGCCTCCCTCAGTGCTGCTAAACCCCGGGATTCCCTGTATTGCCAGACCATACAGGAAAGTTACAGCGCTGACAGCAGTCTAACACAGTACTTATCTCTGTTGCAGCGTTTTGCTGCTGTCATCATGAGAATCCGGGAACCTCGTACAACTGCACTTATTTTCAGCTCTGGGAAAATGGTGTGTACTGGCGCAAAGAGGTATGGACGTTGATTTTAATCAGAATTCTGCTAACTTAATACTGTTCTTAACCGGCTTTAAAATTCACGCTTATTGATGTGCAAAAATAATCCCCTAGTGAATGCTTTTGGTGACTTTTAATCTCCCTTTCTCCTATTCCCTCATCAGATCCCATAAACGAATAAAAAAAAAAGATGGCAGCAACTGTCCAGGAACATTAATGTTAAGTCTTCAGTAACTGTGTAAGCTGGTTAACTATCAGGCTCACAGTGCTTGTTCCTCCTCCTGCAGAATCTAACCAGAGCCAGAAATCCTCTAGTGCTGTATCAAAATGACCATTATTCATGTGTAAGGTTGGACAAATGTTGCCAAGCTGTTGCCCCTGATGGAAAGGGTAGACCTTTTGTCCCAGATGACTGATTTCTTGTAGGCATTGATTACACGGTGACCATTTTATATTGAGAACAAGGTCAATTTGGTTGTTTCAAATTGATCATTGTGACAGCAAGCTAAGAAACTGAATAGTTCAACTTTGTCAATTTCTAAATCATTCTTGAAAGGATTCCTGGACATGAAATTTTGATATAGTTTCTATTAACTTTCTATGGCAAATGTAATAAAGAAATCGACTAAGATTTGGTATAAATACACTGGTAGATACAAAAATACAGTGTGTGATTGTGTAGAAATTTCAGCACAGCAAAGGGCCATTCGGCCCATCGTGCTCTTTTCCTGTACTCTTCTATGTTTTTCTTATTTAATTCCTTTATAAATGTCACAATTGACTCATCTTTAATAGCCACTTGCTCTAATGCATTTCCTATTCTGATGGCATCGTGAATGAAAATATGCCACTTTATGTTTCTACTTATGTCCCATGTTAACGATTCATATTGAGATGTAATTATTGAGCCTTGTACAATTTCCATTTTTTGTGTAGCAAACTTAAGTGACACAACCGGTCATTGGTGTCAGCTGATTGTCCTAACTTTTTGAATTTAGTAAATATAGTAAAAATCTGGACACTATGACATTGACCACTACACAGAAATGTTACTAGCATCCATTAAAAATGGATGTGCTCCAAGGGAATCTGGATATAGTGTGTCTACTCCATTGTTTATTTGCTGGCCTCCAAGTGAACAGGAAGGTTTAGACTAAAATCCTACACTTTGGAAGCTTGAAAGTTTTAAGATAACTTGCTGTGCACAGATTATCGAGTGGTATGCCTGCATTTGGGAACTGCGGATGACCTCAAATACCCGTCACCAGAGTTTGGCTGGAATATTTTGGTTACACGGGAGTTTAATCAGCATTAAAAGTTGTATTTTCTTTTTCCAGTTTAGAATTGCCAAAATAGTGCACTTGGGAAATGATTGCTGCTACCAGCTTTTCAGAGCATTACTTCTGATTATTTGAGAAAATAAAAGTTAAACTTAAAACAAGGAACAATATTGTGTATTATAGCCAGTTCATCACTTAATATTAGTGATTAAAAACAGAAAATGCTGAAAACACTCAGCAGGTCAGGCAGCATCTGTGGGGAGAAAGAAAGACAGACTTGCATTTATATAGCGCCTTTCATGACCACCGGATGTCCCAAAGTGCTTTACTGCTAATGAAGTACTTTTATTTTTGGAAGTATAGTCACTGTTGTACTGTAGGAAACACGGCAGCCAATTGTGCACAGCAAGCTCCCACTGACAGAAATGTGATAATAACTAGATAATCTGTTTTAATAATGTTGATTGAGAGTTAAATATTGGCCAGAACAGAGAGAGAAACAGAGTTAAAAATTTCAGGTTGACTGATGAATGGTCATCGACCTAAAACATTAACTCTGTTTCTCTCTCTCTACCGATGCTCCCTGACCTGCTGAGTGTTTCCAGCATTTTCAGTTTTTATTTTAGATTTCCAGCATCCATGATATTTTGTTTTTGACTTGATCATGGTTTTGATTAGATGATGAGACTGTCTAAACGCCACTTTGTCAAGTTGTACATGATTGATGTTTTATCAGTGCCGGTAGCTACAGTCGTTTGCTCGAAAAGTACTAACCCTTGCGTCCTGTTGCAGTGAAGAACAGTCACGATTGGCTGCAAGGAAATACGCCAGAGTTGTACAGAAATTGGGATTCCCGGCTAAGTTTCTGGATTTTAAGATTCAAAACATGGTGGGCAGCTGCGATGTGAAGTTTCCCATTCGGCTAGAGGGGCTGGTGCTCACTCATCAGCAATTCAGCAGGTAATGATGCTGGGAAGAGGCACCAGAGATTTCATTTATATTTGGAAAACAACGTTTAAAACTAACTGTTGTGTTTGTATTTGCTGGTTTCTGTTGAGAAAGGAAGCTGCTGTCAGTCTGTTAAATACAAAGATACAGGGGTTATTATCGGGAAAATTGAAGTTGCTGAACTTTCACTCAGTGGATAGCGTACTCTCCTCGAGTCAGAAGGCCGTGGGTTCAAGCCCCACTCCAGAGACTTGAGCACATAATCTAGGCTGACACTCCCAGTGCATTACTGAGGGAGTGCTACACTGTCAGACGTGTACCGTCTTTGTATTGTGTTCATGGGTTAATTTTTTTCCCTTCTCACCCTGCCCTCAACTTGATTTTATTTCCATATTTCTTTAACCAATCCCTGTAGCCAAATTAGATATAAAAAAATGGGAAAACACAGCAGTCAGGAGCGATTGGGACTAAAAGTTGCCAGTTTCTCATTGCACCATCACCAGTGAACCAGCAAGAGGGAAGTAAAATAAAGAGAAACTGTTTCCAATGGCTGAAGGGTCAATAACCAGAGGGCACAGATTTAAGGTGATTGGCAAAAGAACCAGAGGCAACACAAGGAAAAACTTTTTTACGCAACGAGTTGTTAGGATTTGGAATGCACTGCCTGAAAAGGTGGTGGATACAGATTCAGTAGTTACCTTCAAAAGGGAATTGGATAAATAGTTGAAGGAAAAAAGAATTGCAGGGATATGGGGAAAGAGCGGGGGAGTGGAACTAACTGGATTGCTCTTCGAAAGAGCCAGCGCAGACTCGATGGGCCGAATGGCGGCCTCCTGTGCTGTGCTATTCTATGATTCTATCTTTGATTCATCTGATGAATTCTGCATCCGATTCCATACTAAATGAGGTACTGGAATTAAATGTGTGCTCTAAATCACCACGTAATGCTCCCTCTGAACTGAAGTGCATTTATACCTTGGAACCCTTTCAGTCAGCATTGGCGAAGATGCAATAAAGTGTGATCTTTGCAATGTTTAATCCGGAATCATGTATAGAATTTAAAGCTTCATATTCTGGTGTTTGGCAGACTCTGGCATGAGGACACCATATAATTAGAGCAGGGTACCTTACACAAGCCCTTTTGGTCCCTGCGCTGTTGCGCTTAAGATATATTTTGGAATAAAATAACAGTACTTGGGATGAGGTCTTCATTTTATCATTCAGACCCAGTAAGTAGCCTGCTATATAAACCTAGCTGTCAGGGTATGGTAGTATATAGTGGCTATGTTACTGGACTAGTAATCCAGAGGCCTAGACCAACGATCCAGACAATGCAAGTTCAAACCCCACCAGGGCAGTTTATTAAAAAATTTTTTTTAAAGTTCTGGGAAAAGTTTCTCAGTAAAAGTGACCATGAAGCTGTTAGATTGTTGTCAAAATCAAACTGGTTCATTAATGTCCTTGAGGGAAGGAAACCTGCTGTCCTTACCTAATCTGGCCCGATATGTGACTCCAGTCCCGCACTGTGGTTGACTGCCTAACAAGCCACTCAGTTGTATCAAACTGCTACACTGCGGCGGTTCAAGAAGAGGCCTGACCACCACCACCTCAGTGCACCAAGGGATGGACAATAAATACCGGCCTTGCCAGTAACAGCCACGTCCTGAAGATGAATCTTTTAAAATGTAAAAGATTGCAGGAGGTGGATGAGATCTGTCACCCAGCTATGTCAGGTCGGTGATGAAATAAAATAAATCAAACTAAACAGGAATACATTGCACATAGACTGCAAGTGCTGGGAAAACCAAAGCTAAACAAAAATCAAATGAAATTTGATTAACTTCTCAAATCCACTACAAGGAGTGCTTTTATCTAATTCAGGACTTTGAGGTAGGAAGACATGTTGAATTGCAGTTGTAAAACAGTTACTAGGGGGGTGAAATTGAGTGTCTTTGCGCCCCCGGGGGCGCTAACGGGGCACAAATGGCTTTGTGACTGGACGCAGCACTGACATCAACTCCTGCCATATTCAGCAGAAGTTTTGCAGCGGCGCTACGACATTGCGCCTCCATCTCCTTCGCCCGGAAATCATGACGTCATCGCCGTGCGCATTGCCCTGGACCCGAAATTGACTTCCGCCCCCTGCAGCAGCGCCAGTCGAAAACACCAACGCTGCAGGAGGCATGCATTGGGCGGCGGCCGCTTTGGGGGCAATGATTAAAGGCAAGGTGGCCGAGGTAAGTTTTTAAAAAAAAAAACTTACCACCTTCCAGTTTTTTCCGCGGGTTCCTGCCCACGATCGATCAGCCCGGCACTCTGCTTGAGTGCCAGGCTGATAGCGCGGGGTCGCGGCTACCTTGGTGGTCCAGGTAGGTGCTTTTTATATTGCAGTGCCTGCAGCAATGGCCCTTCCCTTTAAGGGAGGGAAGGAGCCTTTGAACGCAGCAGCGCTGCACGGCCCAGTGTCTCCGCCCTGCCTGCTGCTGATTGCGCTCCAAGAAGGAAGTAGACCGCTAGATTTAGCGCTCCACTTCTTTGAGTGCAAATGCCGAATTTTTCAAAAGTGTGAAATTGTTAGCGTCTGGCGCTAACTTTTCAAACTTTTAAAAATTAGCGCCCCGAACGGGGCAATAGTGAATTTCTCCTCCTCGGCGCCTTAATTGGGGTTTTGTTCATTGTTGAGCTACTTAGTGGCAGTTTGTGGCTGGGTTTAACCAGGGTCCCTTTTTAGGAAGCATCTGATAACCAGATTGGGGCTGCATCTGGCAATCTGGTGCAGACCCTTGTCTCAGTGGCCAGTCCATGTTTCATAGCATTATACTGCAGCTAATGGCTTTGTTATGTCTTCCTATACCTCTGCTTGGGAGTTGCAACATCAACTGATTCAGGAAATGTTTTTGGTGACCAGTGGAAGCATTGCTGGAAGCCTCTAAACCCAATCTCCAATAGGTTAAGGATATGGCAGACATTGGGCAAAGGTCTCATTACGTTGAAGGAGGCTTTTCGATTGCATCCAGGTTCACGGCTTTAGAAATGCGCCGTGTGTGAAGCGGACTCAACACACTGCGCTGGGAGTCTCCTCCAGGAGCTTGTGTGATGGGTTCATTAGAGGATCAGGCTCCTCTACAATGGGTCATTGTTGACTTTATGGACCCTCAAACCACCGACTTCTGTATTTTTCAGTGGCACGGGGACAAACGCTTTCAATTTGAGGGTTGTAGGAGACAGTCACCCAGGGTGTGTCTTTTTTTAGGTATAATGTGCTCCGATCATTATCGGGATCCCCTCATGATTGAGACGTTAGCGTCCTAAATTTAGGGGCTGATTCAGCATGTACTCCCCTGAGCAACAGAAACAGGGTTTTGCTCCTGTTGACTGCTGTGCTAAAGAAGTAGACTGGCCTTTACCCCATTTTTGGTTCTCAGGAAATTGAATCAATTCCTTGAAGCTGGTGAAGGCCAACTTGGTTATCCTCTGGCATATTCTGCAAGTGGTGAGCCTTTGGGTCCAGCTAGCAACCAGATATCACCGGGGTCATTCTTTTTAATAAATTCAGAGCCATTTTGATCAGGGGGTCTATCTACCTTCATTCTGTTTTGTGAGCATACATAAACCTTCGGGTTGAGTTCAGTCCATCCCTCCCCCGGCCCCAATTGCCAGCTACTTCACTGTTGTCCACACATACCATCATTTTTTTTCATGAAAATTAAGCTGATTTAGCAGTAACCAGTGCTAGGAATAGTTCGGTAAACTTTTCACTTTTGAGAGCTACTTTTTTAGGTCACTGATGTAATTTACCTTTACTAATGCTCCTCCAGAGTGGTTCAGCTCCAGTGGATTCACTCGCGTCCTTTCAGAAGCTCTGTAAAAGGCTAGATGTGACTATCAAATTATCTGGAAGGATAATCTTGGAGCCAGGAAAATAGGAATGTCTTTGGTTTCAGTTCTGATCACTCCCAATGCATGTATAGCAGATATATAAAGTTCGCTCTACTGTGCCCCAACCTCAGCCTCTGACTAACACCATCTGCTGGTCCATCCTTTGGCCTCTGTGTAAGATTATTCATTTTTATTTAACTACAGTCAGTTTTGTCCTGTGCCCATTAGGAATTAGGTCGAGGCAGCCAAACTTGTGCTACTTACAACCCTTGTATCTATCAGAGGTAACTTTCATCCCATCACTCTGGGATGGATGGGAACTGGGATCTGAAAGATTAATTTAATTCAAGGTATAATTATAAAGATCTAACCATGTATATTAAGCTAATCTTTTTGACCAGTACTGTGCCACAATACGTTAAAATTGTAGCATATAGTCAGTCATCAAACTTTTTCTCTTTTGTAGTTATGAGCCCGAGCTGTTTCCTGGATTAATCTACCGAATGATCAAACCGAGAATTGTATTGTTAATATTTGTGTCTGGAAAAGTTGTATTGACAGGTAAGTTGCATCACTTGTTTGTCTAATTAGATTGGTTTCCATGGCTAACTGCTCACTTGAGAATTTTGCTCGATAAATGAATGGTTCTTTTTCCCCTTTACATTAACTTTTACATAGCTCATTATATGGACTCAACAAGAAGCAAAGGGGGAAACAGACCGTTTCGATTGAACTACTTTACAGGGATAATGATGAATATATGGAACGGGCTGCCCAGGAGGCAGCAGAGGCGGCTAGGTTAACCAAATTAAGCAGATATTTGGCAGAGAAAGCAATTGAAGGTTTGAGAGGGAGAAGTGCATGGTATTTTTCAAGCCTTCAGACTGGACAGATGGACCACAATGGCCCCTTCTAGTCCTGTAAATTCCTATGACGTGAACTAAATCTTTCACTTTCTCAAACTGCTGCATAGGTTCGAATGAAATGCCTTATTTCTATTTCCTGACTTGTCTTCATTTTCCTTTTTATGTTGATCCTTTTTTAAGCAATTGCAAAGTGTCAGTATTGGAAATACTGCGAGTGTCTTAAGGCTATGCAGCGGAAGCTAGTGGAATCTTCTTTGCATTTTAAGTGACATTTCACATAATGCAAGTTAATTATGAGGAAGACCATTCAGCCCATCTTTGCATCCATTCAAAAAGATCCAACAGTTGCTCCTTATATCAACATCCAGTTGTTTGAGATTCCCACCACCTACTTTTCCTAGACATCCATTCCTTGTGTTGATGCGCTGTGTAAAGAAGAATTTCCTGACAATCAGTCCTAAATTTTGCGGTTAACTAGTTTGAACCGTTGTCCCATTGTGCTACTCTCAGAATTTAAAGTAATATTCCAGATTTACCTCTTCCATGTCCTTGACTATTTTGTACACATCGAAGATCACTTTTTAGATACTACATTTCCAGGTTTTGCCAATCTTTCCTCATTCAGACCTTTGACAGTAGGGATCCGTCTAGTGGCTCTTCTCTGCAGCACTTCCAGTACTCAAGTCTTGACAACTTGGGTTAGGGTTTTTTGTAGTTCTGCTTTCTGTTGCCTCTGTTGACTGCTGCTCTGCATGGTTTGGAAGTGTTCAACATCCAGTCTTTTTTACTCTTTCTCTCTTGCTCTTGCTTGCTCTTTCTCACACATTCGTTCGCTCGCTCGCTTTCATCTTTTCTCCAATGACGAGTTCAGCTGTGCAATTGAACCAAGTCCTCAAACCACCTATGGTCATATAATCACCTGACAGGGATAACAGCACAACAGTCCATCAGCAAGACCTGGAAGGCTCTTCAAAGTATGCTGCGGCCCCGAGTTATTATTGGCTTTTGTCTTGCCTTAAGAGATGTCAAGGATTTGGTGTGCTATAAACGAGCTCTTTCTATGTGTGGAAATATTATGACTGAATATAATTATTCATGTGAAAACATATATAAAAGATTACTAGAATTGAATTTACTGGTGCAGTTCTGAAAGAGTAAAATCTTAGGGTAGACCATCTTTTATATCTCATCTTTCAGCAGTCAGCTATGCAGCTCTGCTCTGGACTGCCTCCAATAATTGTATATCTTTTTCAAAATGAGACCAAAATTGAACACTACTCTAAATATGGCCTCACCAATGCCACCTGTAACTTCAAAGTCCTCTTCTGATTTAAGTTGTATCCCTCATTTTATTTACGTACTTGATTGCCTGCAAGGACTGAACCAACAATTTTAACAATCCATCCACCAGATCTCTTTCCTGCTCTGTAACCTGAAGCATGCTGCTGTTTAATCTGCATTCCACACTCTCACTTCTTCACCTAATCTCATGACTTTACACTGATCTGTGTGGAATTTCATCTGCCACCTCTTCCCATTGACTAAGCCTGTGCAAGTCCCTTTGGAATATTGCGCACTATTTAGCATCTGCAAATTTAGACACCTTGGTCAATTCCTGTGCTTGAAGTAACTAATTATGTAACGAGCATGTCTTGTCACTTATTGTATGCTTCCCCTGTAGTACAGTAACTACACTGTGCTTCAGTTCTTTTGATTTCTTGATTAGTATGAACATGCCAGATATAGACAACACTCTCAAAGTGGCTGCTAGCATGAGATTAACTTAATTTTTATAAATCTTAAAATATCTGCTCTAGCCATCCAGGGTGGGACAGAACAGTTCTGCGAGATGTGTATTTTGCACATTGTTTCTTTGCATTTCCAGTTTTAAATTGTCATTTGTGCCTGAAGCATTGAATCAGCAGCAATTGTTGACACTTATTCAAAATAACACGAGAAATGTTATTCATCCCATTTTGTTTTGCATCTCTTCTGGTGCCTAAATTCATTTGTATTTTGCTTTAGTTTTCAGTATCTAAAATAATTACACGTGAATTATCCAGCCGATTCCACTTGTGTAAGATTGGGCTTGCTGCATGTAATGAGTCTTAACACCAGCTAATTGTATAGGTGTGAATATATTTCAGTTCACAATGTAGCTGGTAACAAGGCTGGATGAGTCTGACTAGTACGGGGCAGTGTTCTGGTGACTAAATAACCTTTTATTGTTCTTTACTTATACTCTATAATTGTATCATGAAGATGATGAAAACATTTCTGCTCTGTGGCTAATTATTTGTGATCTAACTAGTTACTAAGATTTCAACATCCTACTGGATTGCGTAGAATGTACAGCACAGAAACAGGCCATTCGGTCCAACTGGTCTTTGCTCCACACAATGTTCCCGCTAATTTTTTTTGGGTGTGCGACCCATTCAATGTCTCACACATGCATGGTTATTTCAATTGTAAAGCCATTGAGCGGCCTGCGGGGAACCTCCAGATCGCCGCGCAGCTTAATGGGATCATTGGCTCTACACGAGCCTCCTTCCACCCTACTTCATCTCACCCTATCAGCATATCCTTCTATTCCTTTCTCCCTCATGTGCTTAAATGAATCTATGCTATTCACCCCAACCACTCCTTATCTAGTGTTTGCTTAAAAACTGAAGTTTGTGTCCTGTGATCTATTTTTAATACATAAACCCACTCTCAAGTTTGCTAATTGTTCTAATTGGCGTAAAATTTATCTTTTGAAGGTGCAAAAGTTCGTGCGGAAATCTATGAAGCGTTTGAAAACATCTATCCAATTTTGAAAGGTTTCAGGAAGACAACATGACTTTGTTCTCGTGGACTTCCTACACTGAAGGACCATTTCCCTTGCCTGCTGCCTTGTATAGCCTGTATAGTTGAAAGCTGTTTTCTGCTGGTGTTCCAATGCAACATTTACATGCGGTGATTCAGATTTATAATATGCAATGATTTCGGAGTAAAATCAGTACTTTTTAAACTACAGTCCCAGTCTGGCCACCCTATGACAGCAGTTTTTTTTCAAAATCATTGTCAGGAACTTGAGTTGTCTTTTTACTTGGAATTTTATCAACCGATGGAACATTTTGTTTTGCATGTTATTTATATTGAACTTTTTATAAACTGTAAGCCATGTAACTGTATCTGTTAATGTATTTCAAGCTCAATTTTTAAAAATTCAATCTTACTTGAAAATATCTTGCTTTTTAAAGCATGATCAAAGACTGTTTCCCGAATTGGCAGCCAATTTGCAACAGAGATTTTTACATTAAATTTTTTTTTCCATTCAATACATTGGTAATGGTTGTTAATGGCAAGGTTGTGCTGATGACTGAATATTTAAAATGTTGGCGCTGGTTTCTTTGTAGCTGTGAATAGAACTTCACAACAAACTTGCTGGTAACTAAAATTCCTATTTTCATCAATGCTGATGGATTCAAACCCCACTCCCTTTGGTGATTCCACCTATATAGGAGTCAGCCGCGGCTCAGATAGTAGCACTCTCGCCTGAGTCAGAAGGTTGTGGGTTCAAGTCCCACTCCAGGGACTTGAGCACATAGTCTAGGCTGTCACTCCAGTGCAGTACTCTCAGGTGGACGTAAAAGATCCCATGGCGCTATTTTGGAGAAGAGCAGGGGTGTTCTCCTCACTCTACTGGGCACACTCAACTAACACCTAAAAACAGGTTATCTGATCAATATCACATTGCTGTTTGTAGGTGTTTGCTGTGTGCAAATTGACTGTCTACATTACAACATTACATCACTTCAAGTATTTCATTGGCTATAAAACGCTTTGGGACGTCTTGAAGTCGTGAAAGGCCCGATATAAATGCAAGTTTTTTTTTAGAACATCCCTGAAGTATTTTAATTACTCCTGAAGTAAGGTGCTGAATTAGTTTGTTAACCTGTTCACACATTGAGTGCTTTTCATCCATATTGCTCCAGACTAAGAAAGGACTTGCATTTATATAGTGCTGTTCACATCTTCAGACTGTCCCAAAGTGCTTCACAACTCAGCCTTGGTCTTTCAGGCGTCTCATCTGAAAGACTGCTCCTCTCGCAGTGCAGCACTCCCTCTACTGCAGTGGATTGTCAGCCTAGATTTTGTGCCCCTTGGAGTGGGACTTGAACCCACAACCTTTGGACTCCGAGGTGAGAGTGTTACCTCTGAGCCATAGCTAAAGTATAATATAGTTAATTACTACGATACGTGCGTCTGTGTAAACAGTTGCTAAATACCCTGGGCTGGCAATCTTTTATACAGCTACCAACAGCCTTTGCAACTGTCACATGAGGAGGTCCTAAAGGTAAGACTATCAGTTTTATGTCCTGAGCATATGTGGCTTGCTTGTTCCTTTGAAACCTATTTAAGATTAACCACTTTATTGTGTAGGAAAGCTTTTAGATCTTTGCCTTGGTGCAAATTTTGAAGATATATATAAATGTGGCCGACTGCAATTAATCTTTAATACATTTCTTCTTTGCTGAACAACTTAGAGTTGAGGCCTGTAAGAACGCTGCATGAAGGGAAAATGGGCAGCACTTGTACTCCATGAATGGTGTTGAAATAACTAAGGAGGAGGTTGAAAGGACAAGATGTCTTAATAGGCTTGATGCTTGACATGTCCAGCCAGAGCAGAGCAGCAAATAACAGTCCGTAGAATATTGAACTACGTGTCAGCCTTGACTCCGTGATGGAGCTCTTGCCTGAATCAGAAGGTTGTGGCTTCAAGCCCCACTCCAGATAGTTGAGCACTTAATCTAGGCTGACACTATATAAATGCAAGTTAGTTTCTTTCTCTTTTTCCACAGTCAAAACAGTAGAATACAAGTTAGCGGAAGTCATGATCAAACTGCATCAATGATCAATCTAATCAGACAGCACCTTGAATGCTGCGTTCATTTCTGGTCATGGAGACATTCAAAAATTGGAGTCAGTATAGAGAAAAATCACAATGCTAATCGCTAGTGTCAATATTGTGGAAAGACTGGAGAAGCCTGGGCTTCTCAGCCCTGAGATTTCCGAGAGGGGAACTTAGAGGTATACAAGACCGTATAGAAAAGTTAAAGCTGGAAAATTACATCAAACTAAATTCCCTGTCTCCTCTAGAAAGTGACTGACAAGGTTATATCTTGGGTAACCTTGTCCTGCACTAATACCATGCCTAAGTGGACACTCTTCATTCTGTGTGTCTGGACAGTAAATGGTGTGCAGTTTAGCTGTAGGATGCAATCAAATCTTGTCCATGCACATGTAGTTCCATGGGGGAGTGGAAGGGGTCGTGCCAATGGATTGCAATCAGGAGCAGAGAGCCATGCCAAATATTTTTTATTATCTTGCCGCCCCCCCCCACCCACCCAGCATTGGTGAGGCCAACTGCTGCGCACCAACTACTGCTCTAGTTAAGACCAATTAACTCAATGCTAACATGGGACGGAACTTGGTACTTTCCTAATCTGTATGACTAAATATCACTTGGCCTGGTAGAATTACCTACTGGGCTGTATGGGAGGTATATGAAGCATTAACTTCTGCATTTTAACTCTGTTGCAGAGTGTAACACCAAGCAGAGCAGTAGATCTCTTCACACTCGCTCTTACCAAGATTGCTTCTGCATCCTCCCTATGGGTGGATAGGCGATTTGAATTAGATAGGTCATGGAGAATGCAGAGGTCAGGTGTACAAGCGACATAAGCACATAACTAGGTTAGATGTCAGGATGTTTCTCTCTTCACCAGGAGTCATTGACCTTGAACAAGTTGTCGGCTCGTGCAGTGAGTGAGGATTCGCTGCAAATGGTCAGCAGGGATTTGGGTAAGTTCCTGGCTGAGGCTGGTATCACTGAGTACAAATGGTAGGTGAGTTGTTGGGTGATGAGCCTCACGATCACTGGTCTTGTGAATTCGTTTTGATTGTCTTTGGGGGTCGAAGTAGAACTTCCCGGAATTCTTTTCCCCTGAATTGGCCCAGGGTTTGTGTGTGTTTTTTTTGCCTCTTTCTGGGAGATCTCCTGGCTGTTGGTGGGAGGAAACATTTGGGGGGTGAGGGATTGGGTCATGAAGCTTAATTGTAACATGTCTGTATGGACAGGCTCAATGAACCACCTGTTGGTCATTTTGTAGGTTTGTAATCTCACTTCTGTTTCAAGTCTTAATATGGTTAATCTAGAGTTCTGTAATGTAATTGGCTCTTTGTTTTAGTAAACTTGAGCTCATCCAAAACTCCGCTACCTGTATTCTAACTCGCACCAAGTCCTGTTCACCCATCACCCTCTGTGCTTGCGACTTCCATTGGCTCCCTGTCTGGCAATGCCTGAATTTTAAAATTCTCATCCTCGTTCTCAAATCCCTCCATGGCCTCACCCCTCCCTATCTCTGTAACTTCCTCCAGCCCTACAAACCTCCGAGAACTCTGTGCTCCTCCAATTCTGGCTTCTTGCGCATCCCCGATTTTCCACATTCCACCATTGGCGACGTGCCTTCAGCTGCCTAGGTCCTAAACTCTGGAATTCCCTCCCTAAACCTCTCCACCTCCTTTAAGATGCTCCTTAAAACCTACCTGTCTTAATGTCTCTTTTGGTTCGGTGTCAAGTTTTGCTTAATAACACTCCTGTGAGGCACCTTGGGACGTTTTACTACATTAAAGGTGCTATATAAATGCAAGTTGTCGTATTAACTAGCACCATGGGCAGAGACTTAGCAGCCTGAAAGCTACCCCTTTGAGTTGGGGAAAGTGCATGGCACAGCAACATGCAAGGGAAAGAGGTAACAAAACTCAATTGCAAAATAGACCAGGTGCCTCTTGAGCATCCCTGATTATAATCACTCAACCATTGGTGGCTGTGCCGTCTCTGGCATTCCCTTCCTAAACCTCTCCGCCTCTCTACCTCTTTCCTCCTTTAAGATGCTCCTTAAAACCTACCTCTTTGACCAAGCTTTTGGTCACCTGCCCTAATTTCTCCTTATATGGCTTGATGTCAAAATTTTGTCTTATAATACTCCTGTGAATCGCTTTGGGACGTTTTACTACGTTAAAGGCGCTATATAAATAAGTTGTTAATAGCTCAATGGGCAAGATTTCAAGCTTAGATAGTGAAAGTCTCACGAGTCACTTGATTTGTCCACAATTTATTACCTCAAAAAATACAACTTGGTTGTTAATATATACACACCACACCAATTATATATTTCTCCACTTGTAAGTTGCAGCATTGCGTATGGTCAGTTGATGATTTTTAAAATAAATATAAGATAGCAACAGAGTTGGAAGAGACTTGAGAAACTCGATCCACAGCACCACCTACTGACCAGAACTTGCACCTATGCTGTTACAGGTATCTGTTTACATACAGGATTTCAATTCTAAAAATTTACATAGGCAATTGCAATGTTAACATGAAATGAAAGTAGGAAGTGTCCACATACAAGATTTTTAATATGATTGCTTTTTCTGAATAGTAGGGTCAAATATTCACTCCACGTTCTTTGATCTTTTTCTTATGACTCGGTATTGGCATGTGGATTTGTACTCATTAGTATAGATATGGCAATAGTAATCAAAATTAGTATAATTATAGCTCATCATAGCATTAGCACACTGTTGAATTGCTATACTTTTTCAAAGACTTGTTGCTCTCCTACAGGTCCCTGAATGCCATCTACCATTCCCTGGCTTAGAGGATGAAGAGAGAACCATCACCCAGCCCTCTGGTAATGTCGCTGTACAACCAGCAATTGGGGTGCAGGACACAAAAGAGTAGCTACTAGTGACGTGCCATTTATTTTTCCTGTAGGAGGGTTGTAGGGCTGGAGGACGTTAGAGATAGGGAGGTTCAAGGCCATGGAGGGATTTGAAAACAAGCACGAGGTGATAAATATAAGATAGTCACTAATAAATCCAATAGGGAATTCAGGAGAAACTTCTTTACCCAATGAGTGGTGAGAATGTGGAACTCGCTACCACAAGGAGTAGTTGAGGCGAATAGTATAGATAGATTTAAGGGGAAGCTAGGTAAGCACATGAGGGAGAAAGGAATGAAAGGATATGCTGATAGAGTGGGAGAAGGTTCATGTAGAGCATAAACACCAGCATGGATCAGTTGGGCCAAATGGCCTGTTTCTGTGCTGTAGACTCTATGGGGGAAAAATTCAGTTGGTTGCGTCTCCCGTTCGCGCCTTAAGAGGGCGCTAATGGGGCGCAAAGCAACTAGCGCCCGGGCGCGGTGATGTTTGCGCCGCTCGCAAAATTAACTAGACATTTTGCGGCGGCGCTAAACACTATTGCCACGATCTCCTGCGCCAGCAGATCGTGACGTCAATCGAGTGCGCAGCGCCCCGGAGCGGATATTGAGTGGCGCCCCCTGCCTTACCGCCTGCCGCTAGCAATGACAGGTTGAGGGGAGCGTTTTGCAGTCAGGAAGGGACTGGGGGAGCGCTATTTAAAGGCGACCGCTTCCTGCCTTTTATTATTGTTTACATTTTTGAACCACGCATTCAGAGAGAGAGAGACAGACTTCTGGAGTGATTCAATGCTGTGTGAAGGAGTTTTGGGTACTGAGCAGCACTTTGCAGGTTCATTTTGATTTGCCCTTCCTTGTATTGATTTAGAAGAGACTGTGGGGGCTGCACTCTGAGCTCTTTCCCTGGTTCTCTCCATTGTTCTTTCCAGCAGTTTTGATGTACAGGTCTCTCCAGGCCGAGATTCAAGGCTGCAATGAGCAGGATGTGGATGGAAAGCAAGATCAACCCTCCCCTTTAAGAACTGGCCGGCGCCAGTCTGTCTGTGTTCCATTGCTGACTGACATCACATGAGCTTCGCCAGTGCTCTGAGGTAGCGCCTCGCTCCTCGGCCTTTGCGCCTTAAGACAAGTGTGAAGCGCCTGATTTAGCGCTCCAATCACATCCAGGGGCGATAAAAGTCAAGTTTGCAGTCGGAGGCGATAATTAGCGCCAGGTGCTAGTCTTTGCGCCCGGCCGATAATTGCGCCCCAAATGGGGCGATACTGAATTTCTCCCCCTATGTATCTGATATCGGGGTTTATGAATGTGAATCCATGTTGTATTCCACCATGCAGCGCAGTAATACTCTTCTGTGATGTTGGTTTATTGATCTCTCAAGCTAAGCAGCTACCTGGTGACACAACTGATTGATGTCTAAACGTTTGCTACTCCATGCTTGGCCCGTGCTGAGTAAAGCCTGGATGTTCTCCACTGGAAGGGGGTGAAAATCACAGGGCAAGGCCCCATTATGCCATTTTTCGTATACCTGCCAATAGTTACCGAGTGGGATTTGACTCATGGAATGCTGCGTGCCCCAGTGAAGATCTTGTGGAGGGGGTGGTGGTGGAGAGAAAGTTGCAAATAACTAAACAAGGAGTATCCTGTCTTTGGGGTAGCTCATTAGCAGTAATCCGTTTCCATCCAGGATCCTTGGTTAATAATCGGCCTGCTCCCAATGGTCAATAGCTCTTTGAACTGCACCCACGTATTTTTTCCCCACTGAATTAAAATAATTAAATCAATAGCTCTGACTGAACAATGGGAAATATATTTAATGGAGATCTGAACTAATTCTTGGTGGTTGCAAGGAATTATCTGCTCAAAGCTGTTGGGCTTCCATAAAATTAACATTAAAATGTGCACTCATTTTAACAAGAAAACACAACTCACCACCTATCTTTAAAGATGGTCTTCCCAAGGTGTAATTATGGTCTAACAGTTGAGACACACAGAAGAGTGAATATGCCCAAATTTTTGATAAAATTCATTCTGGGCACGGATCAGAGCCTCTTCATCTATGTATACTGCAGGTCGCTTGGAGGTCACAAAGTACTGAACTTTCCGAAGACTCCATCCAATGATGTACATCAGGAACCCGCATACTGTGGCAGTTGATCTACCCACACCTGCATTACAATGGACGTAGACGGTGTGGCCGTTCTCCAGCAACCCATGAAGCAAGTAAACAGCCTGCGGCAACATCTTCACCCTGCCTGATGTGAAACAAGCCAGAGAGAACAAAAAACATACATTAGAAAGTTTCTGTTGGCCATCCTGGAGAGATGTATGTTGGGCATCTTGGGGCGTTAAGGGTTAACAGTTAAACTTTGTATCTCGGATTAACAGGCTTTCTGTTAGAAACAGGATGACTTTAAATGTGGTGAGGAGAAAGCATAGCTTGACTTGTGATATGTAAAGTGCTTGTGTAAGGAAGTAAGTGTAATTAATAAAATGTAACTTTAATTTTAGGGTAATAAAAGTTATGTCAGGAAGTCTTGTTTAAGGGAAGTGGTTTTGAAGTAAACAACTACAAGTGTTATATAAATAGACTTTTTTAGGGCTTGGGAATAGATACATCATACAGTCTTATCTATGACATTTTCCTTTAATGTAGTCAAAATATGGTGTATAAAGGATCATGGTTTTCAACCGTACGTCCGAGTGCTCGAAAGATACAGAAAACAAAAAAGCCACTCTCTGTATACAGTTAAGGCCGATCACCTTTACTGTGTATCAATAAAGTCTGTTCCGTACACTCCACTACGAAGTCTCGTGCTTACTCAAAACGTGGTGTGAACCAGAGGAGAAAGGAGGTTGACTGCTAATAGTTTCATCGGTTTAAAGTCATAAAATCTTTCACTGGTCGAGAAAAGGGCAACTTGGTTACTTTATAGTTTAACTGCAAGTGCAAAGAAGGATGTAATGGCTAACAAAAGGAAGACTTAAAATCTGTGTAGAACGTGTCATATTCAACCCAGATAGTGAGTTTTTATTAATGGGTCATTTTCCTAATGAAGCCTTCTATTAACTTTCATTCTCATCAACCATTCTCTTAAGTCGTTGAACACAACAGAAGATTGTGGGAAGGGAAAACAAATTGTAAAAGTAAATGCTTTAGGCACCTTATATTTTGAATATATGCATCAAAATTATTCATTGTGGCTGATCATAACAAGCAGTAATAGGAGTGCTACATTAGTTCATGGGACTTCCCAGAGCTATCGCTGTCAGTTAGAAAATACAAAAGATATGCAGACAATTTCTTTACCCAGAGAATGTGGAACTCGCTACCACAGAGCAAATAGTATAGATGGAGTCAAGGGGAGGCGAGATAAGCAGATGAGAGGGAAGGATTAGAGGGTTATGCTGATAGATGAGGAAGGATGGGAGGAGGCTCATGTGGAGCATAAACACTGGCATAGACCAGTTGGGCCGAATGGCCTGTAAATTCTATGTAACCTGCATTTTACAGGAATCAATCAAAAATAAACCCTTCACTGCCTCTGAACACATCTTAGAAAAATTTCTTTCTTAAATCCTTTCAGCAGTAATCAACACTCCCACCTCTCTCCCCATAACATAACTTCTGACTCTCATGAAGGTAGTTAAAAAAAAAAAAATACTTGTACGGTTTCTTTCCCACCCTTCTATTACAAACAAAACTAAACTAAAGCAAGACTGTGTGTACCAGCACTGAGGTGAGTGTTTTCTCACGGTCCCAAATAATTCTCTCGGTGGATTACTCAGTAACAAAGACTAGGTTGATGCATATGCTCATATCTGATAAAAACAAACTCTTGAGAAGACATCCTATTTGTACCCATGCCAAATAACCAGAAGTATGCTCTGCAACCTCTCATCAACCATTCAGATTAACTTTACTTCCCTGTTTAGGATTTTGAACGATCAGGGAACAGGATAAAAATACTCCACGGGTTTTTGGGAAATGAGAACTTTTAAGGAGGAAGGGTGAATTTACTATAAAACGTATGTTGCTACAGTGTGCTTGCCTACATTGCTACATTGTCTCCCAGTCCCTGAATGTCTCGATTTAAAAATGTTCATCCTTGTTTTCAAATCATTCCATGGCCTCGCCTCTCCTTACCCCTATAGGGGCTTGCCAGGGTAGATGCTGGGAAGATGTTTCCCCTGGCTGGAGAGTCTAGAACTAGGGGTCTCAGGATAAGGGGTCAGCCATTGACTCAGGTCTGAGATGAGGAAAAGTTTCTTGACTCAGGGTGGTGAATCTTTGGAATTCTCTACCCCAGAGGGCTGTGGAGGCTCCGTTGTTGAGTATATTCAAGACAGAGATCGATAGATTTTTGGATACTAAGGGATATGAGGATAAGGCGGGAAAGTGGAGTTGAGGTGGAAGATCAGCCATGATCTTATTGAATGGTGGAGCAGAAGGGCCGAATGGCCTGCTCCTGTTTCTTATGTTCTTATCTCTGTAACGACAAGCCTCCGAGATCTCTGCATTTCTCCATCTCTAGTCTCGTCTCTTCTCCCACTTTCTTCGCCACACCGTTGGTGGCCGTGCCTTCAGCTGTATAGGCCCTTAGCTCTGGAATTCCCTTCCTAAATCTCTGTCTTTAGTCTCTACCTCTCCCTGCTCCTTTAAGATACTCCTTAAAACCTACGTCTTTGACCAAGCTTTTGGTCACTTGTCCTAATATCTCCTTCTTTGGCTCAGTGTCAATTTATTTGTCTGATTATGCTCATGTAAAGCACCTTGAAACGTTTCACTATGTTAAAGGTGCTATATAAATGCAAGTTGTTGTTGATTATCTGTGAGCCCTTTATTGTGTTATTCTATTTATTTTCCAAGATGTTGTAGCCCTTTCCCCCTGAAAGCTATATCATGCTTTTGGCAGTAAGCAATGATAGGCAAGGCGAATACTCATTCACCTTCTGTACTCATATCCGGAGTTGGCATCCATAAATAAGCTAAACCAGTGTCTCTGTACAGTTCCATCATGACTTCGGGTTTCATTGGTTCTGCTTTGCGGTCACATCCGCACGAATTGTGGACAACGTCCCACTCTGTCTGGAAGTTCATTACTGCAGTCACCCCCAGCTCATGCTTGAGTTTGATGGTCACGTGTTCTATCTGTCGCGGACAGCTACCAAGCCAAATCCTGGGCAGAATCCTAGCAGGGATCAGAACAATGTCCAATTAATGGTGAAAGTATTCCAGTTGTTACGTCACACTTTTGGTTAAGATAACCTGCACAAGAAACCCACCCTAAAATGAACCGGTTTATACCTATCTGTAACTATAGAAAATGAAACATATGCTTGGTATAAACTGGATGGATGGTATTGGTGGGAGCTTTGATTGTAGAGTTGACTTGACTATGTCTGTAGGCAATACTTCCTATGTTGTATTTCAAGAAATACTTCCCAATATATGCTTTTTCAAAACCTCCATTCCATGGATCATTTCTACAGAGATGAAAGTGTCTTTATAGAAAACACTTGGTTCATGTGATCCCCTGAACTGCTTTCGATAGCCTGAGTGGGTCGGAGAGGAATTTTCCAGAGTATTCTTTTCCCTTATTGGCCCTGGGTTTTTTCTCTTTTTTTGCAACCCCCAGGAGATTACATGAGGGTGTACATGATCATGGTGTGGGGCAAGCTTGATGGATCAGCTGGTCTTTTCCTGCCTTTCAGTTTCACAGTGTCAACTGTGGCTCAGTTGGTAGCACTCTCGGCTCAGAGTCAGAAGGTTGTGGGTTCTAAGTCCCATTCCAGGGACTTGAGCACAAAAATCTAGGCTGACACTCCCAGTGCAATGCTGAGGGAGTGCTGCATTGTCGGAGGTGCCGTCTTTTGGATGCGACATTAAACTGAGGCCCCGTCTGCTCTCTCAGGTGGATGTAAAAGATCCCAGGCACTATTTCGAAGAAGAGCAGGGGAGTTATCCTCGGTGTCCTGGCCAATATTTATCCCTCAACCAACATAACAAAAACAAATTATCTGGTCATTATCACATTGCTGTTTGTGGGAGCTTGCTGTGCTCAAATTGGCTGCCGCGTTTCCTACATTACAACAGTGACTGCACTTCAAAAAGTACTTCATTGGCTGTAAAGTGCTTTGAGACATCTGATGGCCATGAAAGGCGCTATATAAATGCAAGTCTTTCTTTCTTTATATGTTCGTATGACATTGGCTGATTGTAATAAAAGCACAGCAACAGCAAAGTTATTTCATACCTTCCCTCCTTTAAGATGCCCAAGTTCTTGCATCATTCCTGTTCCACTTCACTCTGTAACTGACCAGTAGGAAGTGCACAGAAATGGTGTGGGGTGATTCCCCTTATCATTTTTCCTCCTTTCATTCTGCACCTCTGCTGACAGCATAGCTGAGGTTAAGACCTCACACTGAGGACACAAACTTATGTCCTTCAACCCCTTGTGTGCATTTTTTTAAATACATAAAGCAACAAAATTTAAATCCCTATATGAGACTTTGCTCTTGTGTATGATTCATTTCCACTGAATTCAGTGCACTGAGTTACTGTGGAACTAATATCATGCCAATCAATCAAGCTATATAATTGCAAGTTGTTTCTTTCTTACGGAACATGGATTTTCGGAAAGCATTTGACAAAGTACCCCATAGAAGGCTGGTTAACAAAATTGAGGCTCATGGAATAGGTGGGTCAGTGGCAGCTTGGATAAGGAATTGGCTTAAGGACAGAAAACACCGAGTTGTGGTAAATGGCTGTTTTTCAGACTGGAGGATGGTTGACAGTGGTGTTCCCCAAGGGTCAGTGCTGGGGCCACTGCTTTTTTTGATATATATAAATGACCTGGATATTGGAATACAGAGTAGAATTTCTAAATTTGCCGATGACACCAAACTTGGGGGTGTGGCAAACAGTGATAATGATACCAATCGACTGCAACAGGACATAGAAAGGCTAGCAGAATGGGCAGACAAGTGGCAGATGGAATTTAATGCAGAGAAATGTGAGGTGATGCATTTTGGCAGAAGGAACGGGAGAGGCAATATACACGTAATGGCACAGTTTTAAAGAGTGTGCAGGGACAGAGGGACCTGGGAGTTAATGTGCATAGGTCCCTGAAGGTGGCAGGACATATTGAGAAAGTGGTTAACAAAGCACATGGGATCTTGGGCTTCATAAATAGAGGTATTGAGTACAAAAGTAGAGAAGTTATGCTGAACCTTTATAAAGCGCTGGTTAGGCCACAACTGGATTATTGTGTCCAGTTCTGGTCACCACACTTTAGGAAGGATGTGAAGGCCCTTGAGAGGGTGCAGAGGAGATTTACCAGAATGGTTCTGGGAATGGGGGATCTTAGCTACAAGGACAGGTTGGAGAAGCTGGATTTGTTTTCATTAGAGCAAAGGAGGTTGAGGGGTGATTTGATAGAGGTGTACAAGATTATGATGGGTTTGGATAGGCTAGATGGGGAAAGGCTGTTCTCACTAGTTGATGGTACAAGGACTAGGGGACACAGATTTAAGGTTTTGGGCAACAGGTACAGGGGGGATGTGAGGAAAAACTTTTTTACGCAGCAAGTGGTGATGACCTGGAATTCGCTGCCGACGGAAGTGGTGGAAGCGGAGACACTCAATGTTTTCAAGGGGAGACTGGATAGGCACTTGAGGGAAATAAACTTGCAGGGCTACGGGGATAGAGCGGGGGAATGGGACTGACTGGATTGCTCTACAGAGAGTCAGCACGGACTCGATGGGCCAAATGGCCTCCTTCTGTGCCGTTATGACTCTATGAACCACAGCCTTTACTACACTCCCTTTTTTATTGGAATATATTTTACTTTTATCCTGTTTCTTTCCCCCAATTTTCCCTTCCATTTAATGTAAGATTCCATTTTTATCTAGATATAATTTGCTGTTTTTCCCGTGAACTACCTTTGCCCTCAACTTTTCTTTGTCCTGTTTTATTCTATTGTGGTCACTGTTTCCCAAATGTTCCCCAATGCTTGGAGTGCCAACTTGCTCTACTTCATTATCCAAAACTAGGTCAAATAGTGCTTCGTTCCTTGTTGGAGTAGCAACATTTTCATTGAGAAAACTGTCTTGAACACGTTGCAAAAAATCTATATTTCACCAGATAACTAGTCACCTGCAATTGTAACTCACGCCCCTCTAATGTGTCTGCAAATTTCATCCACAACTTCCTTTCCACTGCGTGATGATTCAATATACTCCCAGTAATGACGACTCAGGTGAGGGCGGTCGCTAGCAAGGCTACAACACCATGGACAAGGTGGTTGCTCAAAGAGGGGAGAGAACAGAGTGTAAGAACACAGTGGAAATAGATCATCAGATGGTAAAAACCACTTCTGTAATCGTCGGCGTGAGTGAATTAGCTTCCAGATTCCAGGGACACAAAAGGGGTACAGCAGAGCAGGTGCAGAAGGCCCTTGAGAGGGAGGAAGATCAGATGGAAGTTATAGTTCATATTGGAACCCATGACAAAGGGAAGATTAGGATTCAGGTCCTGCAAAAAGAGTTCCTGAAGTTAGGACGCAGGACCTCAAAGGTCGTAATCTCAGGATTACTACCAATGCCACACACTAACCAGTAGAGGATTAGCCAGATTAGGGAAGGTAAATGCATGGCTAGAGATGTGGTGTAGGAAGTAAGGGTTCAGGTTCCTGGGGCATTGGATCATGTTCTGGGGCAGGAGAGATGGGATGGCCTAAACCTGAACAGAATTACAAAACACGAAAAGGACAGGAAAATGTCAGTTGGTTCATCAGGTCTGCCGTGTCCACCATCTAACCCATACATCCCCATCAATACACCCACCTTCCTCCCCATCTCCCGAAATCTCCTGGGAGAGCTAAAACAACAGAGAAAAAACCTAAAGAGGCCACAGTGTGACTCAAATGGGAGAAGGAAAAAAATGTCACACGAGTGCAGTTGGGAATGCTCTTCTGAGGTAGGGGCTGAGGCATGTTGTTGGGTAGAGGATGTGCACTTGACCTGGGAGAGCTTGGCGAAATAGATGGAGTTCCATTTTCCAGCACTAAAAGCCCTTACCATGTTGAGCACCAAAATGTAAGTTAAAGAAATTTATAACTGTACGTGATTTTAATTATCCAAAGATAGACTGGGATAGGGAAAATGTTTGTAGTGGGAAAGGGGAGGTTTTTTAGTTTGTCCAGGACTGTTTTTCTCGATCAATATGTTCCTACTCCAACAAGCAAATAAACTAAACTTGATCTGGTTCTGGGTAATGAAGAGCAGGAAGTAAGCTACCTAAATATAGGAGAAGTCGCACAACACCAGGTTATAGTCCAACAGTTTTATTTGAAATCACAAATTTTATTTGTGATTTCAAATAAAACTGTTGGACTATAACCTGGTGTTGTGCGACTTCTCATTTTTGTCCACCCCAGTCCAACACCGGCATCTCCGCATCATGATAAATATAGGAGAACATTTGGGAAACGAGAGCATGATATAATTCGGTTCAGTGTAAGAACAGAACAGGGAAAAGGAAAAGAGCAAAGGCACTTGACTGGAAAAAATAGAGCAAATTATAATGATAAAAAAAGGACTTTGCCCAGATTAAACGGAGGGAAAAAGTTGACAAATACAACCATTGACCAGCAATGGTAAATATTTAAACAGGAGAAGACAAATCAAGTATATTCTAGTAAGGAAAAAAAGGAGGTCTGTGGAAGGTTGGGGCTCCAAGGGTGAATAGAAACATAGAAAAATAGGAGCAGGAGTAGGCCATTCGGCCCTTCGAGCCTGCTCCGCCATTCAATATGATCATGGCTGATCCTCTATCTCAATACCATATTCCCGCTCTCTCCCCATACACTCTGATGCCTTTTTTTATCTAGAAATCTATCTATCTCCTTCTTAAATATATTCAGTGACTTGGCCTCCACAGCCTTCTGTGGTAGAGAATTCCACAGGTTCACCACCCTCTGAGTGAAGAAATTTCTTCTCATCTCAGTCCTAAATGTCCTACCCTGTATCCTGAGACTGTGACCCCTCGTTCTAGAGCCCCCAGCCAGGGGAAACATCCTCCCTGCATCCAGTCTGTCTAGCCCTGTCAAAATGTTATACGTTTCAACGAGATCCCCTCTCATTCTTCTAAACTCTAGTGAATACAGGCCTAGTTGACCCAATCTCTCCTCATACGACAATCCTGCCATCCCAGGAATCAGTCTGGTGAACCTTCGCTGCACTCCCTCTATGGCAAGTA
This sequence comes from Squalus acanthias, assembly GCA_030390025.1. Taxonomy (NCBI): domain Eukaryota; kingdom Metazoa; phylum Chordata; class Chondrichthyes; order Squaliformes; family Squalidae; genus Squalus; species Squalus acanthias. The sequence continues at coordinate 45,647,968 of CM059433.1, read as the reverse complement.
TATCCTTTCTTAGGTAAGGAGACCAAAACTGCACACAGTACTCCAGGTGTGGTCTCACCAAGGCCCTGTACAACTGTAGTAAGACATCCTTGCTCCTGTACTCAAATCCTCTTGCAATGAAGGCCAACATACCATTTGCCTTCCTAACTGCTTGCTGCACCTGCATGTTTGCTTTCAGTGACTGATGTACAAGGACACCCAGGTCCCTTTGTACATCAGCATTTCCCAATCTCGCACCATTTAAACAATACTCTACCTTTCTGTTTTTCCTACCGAAGTGGATAACTTCACATTTATCCACGTTATACTGCATCTGCCATGTATTTGCCCACTCACTCAACTTGTCTAAATCGCCTTGAAGCCTCTTTGCATCCTCCTCACAACTCCCACTCCCACCTAGTTTCGTGTCATCAGCAAACTTGGAAATATTACATTTGGTTCCCTCATCCAAATCATTGATATATATTGTGAATAGCTGGGGCCCAAGCACTGATCCCTGCGGTACCCCACTAGTCACCGCCTGCCACCCCGAAAAAGACCCATTTATTCCTACTCTCTGTTTCCTGTCTGTTAACCAATTTTTAATCCATGCCAGTATATTACCCCCAATCCCATGTGCTTTAATTTTGCACACTAACCTCTTATGTGGAACTTTATCAAAGGCCTTCTGAAAATCCAAATACACCACATCCACTGGTTCTCCCTTATCTATTCTACCAGTTACATCCTCAAAAAACTCCAGTAGGTTTGTCAAACACGATTTCCCTTTCATAAATCCATGTTGACTTTGTCTAATCTCGTTGATATTTTCTAAGTGTCCTGTTATCACATCCTTTATAATAGACTCTAGCATTTTCCCTACTATTGATGTTAGGCTAACCGGTCTGTAGTTCCCTGTTTTCTCTCTCCCTCCTTTTTTAAATAGTGGGGTTACATTTGCCACCCTCAAATCTGCAGGAACTGTTCCATAATCTATAGAATTTTGGAAGATGACAACCAATGCATCCACTATTTCCATGGCTACCTCTTTTAGTACTCTGGGATGCAGATTATCAGGCCCTGGGGATTTATCGGCTTTCAGTCCCATTAATTTCTCCAGCACTATTTTTTTACTAATACTAATTTCCTTTAATAGGAAGATCAGATCAAATTTCAATCTTAGAAAAAGAAGCATTTAGCACTTAACAGGGGAAATATAAAGAATATAGGAATGCTGCAAAAAGAGGAGAGTAGAAAGGTTAAGAGGGGAAATTAGCAAAAACAATAGGCAATAAAAATATTGTTTTATAGGCACATTAAAAGTTAGATTATAGTCACGGTAGTGGTAGGACCATGAAGAGATGAAGGAAGCAAGCTTGCGGTGGAGACTGAAGGAATGAAAGGGATATGGAATTAGGACATTACCAACCGAGTGGTTATGATCTGGAATGCACTGCCTGAAGGGGCGGTGAAAGCAGTTACAATAGTAACTTACAAAAGGGAATTGGATAAATACTTGAAGGGAAAAATCTGCAGGGCTATGAGGAAAGAGCGGGGGAGTGGGATTAATTGGATAGCTCTTTCAAAGAGTCATGATGGGCCGAATGACCTCCTTCTGTGCTGTAACATTCTATGATTCTATCCCACAGTTTTCACAGAGGAGTATTAGGATTACAGAACCACAATGAGGTAGGTGTTGAATGGTTAGTGCCAGTTATTATTCAAAGATGTTACGAAAGAATAATTTAGAGGATGGGTGTTCTGACTTATAAGTTACTCCTCAAAATAATAAGCTTCAAAAGCATTCAGTGACTCTCATAGAAATTAAGCATACAGTGCTTATTTATGATAATAATTACACATACACTTAACAGCACACTTACGGTGACATCTTGCGAGTTCACCAGAGAATTCAAAATGGCTTACCCCTTATCCTTAGACTGTGACCTTTGGTTCTGGACTCCCCGCCATCGGGAACATCCTTCCTGCATCTAGTCTGTCTAGTCCTGCTAGAATTTTATAAGTTTCAATGAGATCCCCTCTTATTCTTCGAAACTCTAGCGAATATAAGCCTAATCGACCCAATCTCTCTTCATACGTCATTCCTGCCATCCCAGGTATCAGTCTGGTAAATCTTCGCTGCACTCCCTCCATGGCAAGAACATCCTTCCTCAGATAAGGTGACCAAAACTGCACACAATACTCAAGGTGTGGTCTCACCAAGGCCTTGTACAACTGCAGCAAGACATCCTTGCTCCTGTACTCAAATCCTCTCGCTATGAAGGCCAACATACCATTTGCCTTCTTAACCGCCTGCTGCACCTGCATGCTTACCTTCAGCGACTGGTGCACAAGGACTCCCAGATCTCGTTGCACTTCCCCTTCTCCCCATCTATTGCCGTTCAGATAATAATCTGTCTTCCTGTTTTTGCCACCAAAGTGGATAACCTCGCATTTATCCACATTATACTGCATCTGCCATGCATCTGCCCAATCACCCAACCTGTCCAAATCATACTGGAGTTACTCTGCATCCTCCTCACAGCACACACGCCCACCCGGCTTTGTGTCGTCTGCAAACTTGGAGATATTACATCTAGTTCCCTCGTCTAGATCATTAATATATATTGTGAATAGCTGGGGTCCTAGCACCGATCCCTGCGGTACCCCACTAGTCACTGCCTGCCACTCGGAAAAAGACCCGTTTATTCCAACTCTTTGCTTCCTGTCTGCCAACCAGTTCTCTATCCAAATCAGTACCTCACCCCCAATCCCATGTGCTTTAACTCTGCACGCTAATCTCTTATGCGGGACCTTATCGAAAGCCTTCTGAAAGTCCAAATACACCACATCCACTGTTTCTCCCTTATCTATTCTACCAGTTACATCCTCAAAAAATTCCAGTAGGTATGATTTCCCTTTTGTAAATCCATGTTGACTTTGTCCGATCCTGTCACTTTTTTCCAAGTGCTCTGCTATTACATCTTTTATAATGGACTCTAGCATTTTGCCCACTACCGATGTCAGGCTTACCAGTCTATAATTCCCCGTTTTTTCTCTACCATTTTTATTAAATAGTTTAGCTGCTATAAAGATGGCACCTATCTTCTGTTTCCCTGCACAGCTGAGAGATCTACAGGGCTAGAACAAAGGAAGCCTGTGGCTTAATCCCTTATCAGTCAAAGCTCTCTGTCTGATACAACTTCTAATTCCCACCGACTGACTGGACATTGCTAAAACAACACCTTTATCCAAAATTAAGCAAACTTGTATTACATTTTTCATCCTTCCAACAGAAACTCTGACTTTGATAAAAGAACCAATAAATCCAATTGTGAATTCAGGAAGAACTGCTTTACCCAGAGAGTGGTGAGAATGTGGAACTCGCTACCACAGGGAGTGGTTGAGGCGAATAGTATAGATGCATTTAAGGGGAAGATAGATAAACACATGAGGGAGAAAGGAATAGACGGATATGCTGGGATTAGATGAAGAGGGGTAGGAGGAGGCTCGTGTGGAGCATAAATACCAGCATGGATCTGTTGGGCCGAATGGCCTGTTTCTGTGCTGTAATACTAAGTCATTCAATGTATGCATGTAAGACTAATCCCTAACCTGTAAGCAACCCTATGGTAATCTGCAGCACTGTCAGGCAGAACAAGAAGATTAGGCATCCCGGCTGGTTTACCTAGAGTAGTGCATGGCCTGGTGATCAGCGATGTTAAAGTAGAAATCGGTCGTGTGCTTCATCTCATTTGTGCACCCACTGTCCTCGATATAATGTCCGACAGGGAGACAGTAAACGTCGTCCACCAAATTGCTGTCGTCGTATTCGCAGCAGCGATCATGTAACGGCCCATTTCCTAAAAAGCACAAAGTAATTTGCTCTTATTTGGGTTGTGCAGTGTTTTCAGAAATCAATCGTTGCCAAGGATACAAGGTACTGAGGGAGCACTGCACTGTCGGAGGCGGCGTCTTTTGGATGAGACGTTAAACCGAGGCCCCGTCTGCCCTCTCAGGTAGACGTAAGAGATCCCTTGGCACTATTTCGAAGAACAGCAGGGGTGTCCTGGCCAATATTTATCCCTCAATCAACATCACTAAAACAGATTACCTGCTCATTATCTCATTGGCTGCTGCGTTTCCTACATTACAACAGTGACTATGATTTTTTAAAAAGCACTTAATTGGCTATAAAGTGCTTTCGGACGTCCTGAGGTTGTAAAAGGTGTTGTAGAAATGCAAGTCTTTCTTTCTTCAAGTCTCTCAGATCCCTCTTTCATAAATACTTCATTTTTACATTGATGGCCCATTCTGATCACCTTTCTGGTTAAGCAGATTCATCGCACAGCTCCTCGCCCAGCCCTTGTGACGCTGGACTTCATCAAACCTGCACTGCTGACATCAAGTAGCTTGCAATGCTGGCTGCAGAGCTTCCACTAATGCATTATTGAGGCCACCATTAACTAGGCTGGGCGCAATGGGCCGAACGGCCTCCTCCTGTCCGGTAATTTCACCACAATGTTGAGACCACACTGGAACCACTACATATTAAATGCCCGGGCAATTTTGTTACTCATTCAATTTTTTTTCATAGCACAAAGGTCCTGAAGACTGACAGCCATTAGGGAATTGTATATATATTTGAAAAATGAAAAATTTGCAGTGCTATGGGGAAAGAGCAGGGGAGTGGGGCTAATTGGAGAGCTCCTTCAAAGAGCCGGCACAGGCACAATGGGCCGAAAGGCCTCCTTCTGTGCTGTATGATTCTATGATAGTGGGACATCTCTGCCAGTTTGGGTCACTTAAACCCACAAAGGCCAAATGCACTCATTACAAAGCTTTGGCAGCACTAAATCCAAGTCACGTGAAAGTATAAATAAAAAGCAAAAAAACGCAATATTGCAGGTGCTGGAAATCTGAAACAAAAACAGACAAAATGCTGGAACACTCAGCAGGTCAGTCAACATCTGTGGAGAGAGCAGAGGAGTTAATGTCTCAGGTGGGGCCCTGCTTCTGAACGGTAACTTGTCTCTTGTCCCACAGATGCTCCCTGACCTGCTGAGTGTTTCCAGTGTTCTCTTGTCTTCAAGTGACAGTGAAACTTATAAAGAAAGAACTTACACAGCACCTTTCACAACCTCAGGACGTCCCAAAGCACTTTACACCCAATGAAGTACTTTTGAAGTGTAGTCACTGTTGTAATGTAGGAAACGTGACAGCCAATTTACGCACAGCAAGCTCCCACAAACAGCAATGACCAAAGAGGCTGGTTTTAAGCAGCGTCTTAAAGGAGGAGAGAGCAAGGCAGAGAGGTTCAGGGAGGGAATTCTAGAGCTTGGGGCCTGGGCAGCTGAAGGCACGGCAGCCAGTGGCGGAACAATGGGAATCAGGGACGCGCAAGAGGCCAGAGTTGGTGCAGTTGTGTGTGTGGTACCCATTAGGTGATTGTACATCTTTTTACTGATGTGAATGACAGACGAGACTTCGTTCTTATACCATGGTTAGATCCCTCTGCCTATTTTTATTACACTAATCACTAAAGTTATACATTAATCGCTCATGAATAATGTAGTTCCAGTCACTTATATCCTTGCACAGAACTGAAAGGTTGTACTTATCAGGAAAAGCTGAACAGACTGGGGCTCTCTTATCTAAAAAAAGAGAAGGCTACAAAGGCATGATGGGCTGAATGACCTCCTTGTGTGCTGCATCATTCTATGAAGGCTAAGGAGTGACCTGATAAGATAATGGCCCAGAAATTGATCTCGCTCTGTTCCTGCGGGGGTAAGCCTTCCCCGCGATGTCTCACCTCGCTTGTGCTTTTTCAGATCCAGCTCGCACGAACTTGATGTTCCAGACATCAGCTGTGCTGGGCTTGCGTATCCCAGCGGCGTAGTGAATTCGTGCGAGCTGTGGGATCACGTGACTCAGTTAGAGCCAATGGCAGCACACCATCTTCCATTCATAAGTTTCACAGACCTGCTGTGAAATCTATGAATCTTACACCCCCCCAAAATAACAGCTAAACCTCAATTAAATTTAAAAAAAAACCCATCACATTAATAAAATAAGTATAGTTAATTAAATTAACCATTTTAAATAAAAAATTAAATTTTTGAAAAAATTTAAAATCTTTTAAAAAGTTATAAAAATAAACTTACCTGTCTTTAAAGTCTATAAAAAAGATATACCTGTAAAAAAAAATTCAAAAAAATACTTAATTCACTACTTACCTTCTTAAAAGCGGGTCTTACTCCTCCTTTTTACATTTCCAAAATCTTCCCTACTTACCTACTTACCCTACTTGCAACACGGTGGCATAGTGGTTAGCACTGGTGCTTCACAGCGCCAGGGACCCGGGTTCGAATCTGACCTCGGGTGACTGTCTGTGTGGAGTTTGCACATTCTCCCCGTGTCTGCGTGGGTTTCCTCCGGGTGCTCCGGTTTCCTCCCACAGTCCAAAAATGTGCGGGTTAGGTTGATTTGGCTATGATAAATTGACCCTTAGTATTAGGGGGGGATTAAATATGTGGGGTTATGGGGATAGGATGGGATATGTTAGGGGGAATTAAATACGTGGGGTTACAGGGATAGGGTGGGATAGGTGCAGGCTCGATGTGGGGATTCGGTGTGAGAAAGCAGGGACAGGGTACTGGATTTGGATGATCAGCCATGATCGTATTGAATGGTGGAGCAGGCTCGACGGGCCGAATGGCCTACTCCTGCTCCTAGTTTCTATGTTTCTATGTTTCTATGTTTACCTGCGCGTCCAAAGCATGAAGTGCGCAGCCTGTAGCGCGCACGCGATGCACCCAGGACCCGCCCCCTTTTCAGCAGAGCAATTGCCGGTTTTCAGCGCATGCGCAGGGCATGCAGAAAACCGGCAATTGGAGTGAGAATACGCGAGAGTACGCAGTGCGTACTCTCGCGTCCCGGGATCAATTTTCGGCCCAATGAAAGCGTTTGATAGGGTAAACATAGAGAAAATGTTTCCACTTGTTGGGGAGTCCAAAAAGAGGCCATAAATATAAGATAGTCACTAATAAATCCAATAGGGGATTCAGGAGAAACTTCTATACACAGAGAATGGTGAGAATGTGGAACTCGCTACCATAAGGAGTGGTTGAGGCGAATAACATCGATACATTTAAGGGGAATCTAGTTAAGTACATGAGGGAGAAAGGAATAGAAGGTTCTGGTGATAGGGTGAGATGAAGTAGGAATGGGAGGAGGCTTGTGTAGGGCATAAAAACTGGGCCTTTTTTTTATTTTTTATTCGTTTATGGGATCTGGGCGTCGCTGGCAATGCCAGCATTTATTGCCCATCCCTAATACCCTTGAGAAGGTGGTGGTGAGCCAGCCGCCTTCTTGAACCGCTGCAGTCCTTGTGGTGAAGGTACTCCCACAGTGCTGTTAAGGAGGGAGTTCCAGGATTTTGACCCAGCGACGATGAAGGATCGGCGATATACTTCTAAGTCAGGATGGTGTGTGACTTGGAGGGGAACTTGGAGGTGGTAGTGTTCCCATGCGCCTGCTGCCCTTGTCCTAGGTGGAAAAGGTCGCGGGTTTGGGAGTTGCTGCAGTGCATCTTGTAGATGGTACACACTGCAGCCATGGTACGCCGGTGGTGGAGGGAGTGAATGTTTAAGGTGGTGGATGGGGTGCCAATCAAGCGGGCTGCTTTGTCCTGGATGGTGTCGAGCTTCTTGAGTGTTGTTGGAGCTGTACTCATCCAGGCAAGTGGAGAGTATTCCATCACACTCCTTACTTGTGCCTTGTAGATGGTAGAAAGGCTTTGGGGAGTCAGGAGGTGAGACACTCGCCGCAGAATACCTAGCCTCTGACCTGCTCTTGTTGCCACAGTATTTGTGTGGCTGGTCCAGTTAAGTTTCTGATTAATGGTGACCTCCCCAGGATGTTGATAGTGGGGGATTCGGCGATGGTAATGCCATTGAATGTCAAGGGGAGGTGGTTAGACTCTCGCTTGTTGGAGATAGTCATTGCCTGGCACTTGTGTGGCGCGAATGTTACCTGCCACTTATCAGCCCCAGCCTGAACGTCGTCCAGGTCTTGTTGCATGCGGGCATGGACTGCTTCATTATCTGAGGAGTTGTGAATGGCGCTGAACACTGTGCAGTCATCAGCGAACATCCCCATTTCTGACCTTATGTTGGAGGGAAGGTCATTGATGAAGCAGCTGAAGATGGTTGGGTCTAGGACACTGCCCTGAGGAACTCCTGCAGCGATGTCCTGGGGCTGTGATGATGGCCTGTTTCTGTGCTGTACATTCTGTGTAATTCTATTTGATGATGAGCAGATCATCTGTATTTTTTTTAGTGATGTTGGTTGAGGGATAAATATTGGCCAGGACATTAGGGAGAACTCCTCTGCTCTTCTTCAAAATAGTGCCACAGGATCTTTTACGTCCACCTGAGAGAGCAGACAAGGTCTCAGTTTAATGTTTCACCCGAAAGAGAGCATCTCTGACAGTGTAGCACTCCCTCAGTACTGCACTGGGAGTGTCAGCCTGGATTCTGTGCTCAAGTCTCAAGTGGGACTTGAACCCACAATCTTCTGACTCAGAGGCAAGAGTGCTACCCACTGAGCCACAGCTGACACTCACACTGAGTTTATGTTAGAAAAGAATTATGCAAGTGAATGAATCAAAGAATCTTACAGCACAGAAGGAGGCCATTCGGCCCATCGTGCCTGTGCCGGCTCTTTGAAAGAGCTCTCCAATCAGTCCCACTCCCCCGCTCTTTCCCCATAGCCCTGTAAATTTTTCCTTTCCAAGTATTTATCCAATTCCCTTTTGAAAGTTATTATTGAATCTGCTTCCACCACCCTTTCAGGCAGCGCATTCCAGATCACAACAACTCGCTGTGTTAAAAAAAAAACTCATCTCCCCTCTGGTTCTTTTGATGATTATCTTAAATCTGTGTCCTCTGGTTACTGACCCTCCTGCCACTGGAAACAGTTTCTCCTTATTTACTCTATCAAAACCCTTCATGATTTTGCACTAAAAAAATTTTCAAAAATCATTTTTCCCCCCAAAGAATAATGTCCATTTATCAGCACAAACTGCAGCCACTTTACACTGGACAGCTCAGTGTCTGTGCCCAGTGTCTGTGCCCAGTGTCAGCCAGTTACCAGTGTCAGTGCCCAATCTGTCAGTGCCCAACTCGGGAACAGGCTATATTGGACTGGGTACTGTGCAATGAGAAGGGACTAATTAGTAATCTTGTTGTACGGGGACCCTTGGGTCAGAGCGATCATAACATGATCGATTTCTCACTCGAAATGGAGAGCGAAGAAATTGACTCAGAGACTCAGGTCCTGAATTTAAACAAGGGGAATTATGATGCCATTAGACGGGAACTGAGTAGGTCTGATTGGACAACGTTCCTGGGAGGACTGGAGGTAGATAAACAATGGCAAGCATTTAAAGATAGAATGACAAAATTGCAAAAATTGTTTATACCAATCTGGCATAAAAGGAAATCTAAAAAGGTGACTCAACCGTGGATAACAGGGGAAATTAGAGACAGCATAAAATCCAAAGATAGGGCGTATAAAATAGCCAAAAAACGCGCCAGAGCGGAAGATTGGGAACAGTTTAAGATAGAGCAAAGGAGGGCAAAGGGCTTAATCAAGAAGGGCAAAATAGCTTACGAAAGCAAGCTGGCGGAAAATATAAAAACTAACTCCAAAAGCTTTTATAAGTATATCAAGAGGAAAAGACTGGTGAAAACCAAAGTTGGTCCATTGCAGTCAGATACGGGGGAATATATAATGGGAAATAAGGAAATGGCAGACCAACTAAATGCATACTTTGGGTCAGTCTTTACGAAGGAAGACACAAAAAACCTCCCTGGGATATCGGGAAAAATAGGGACATTGGCAAAGGAGGAACTGACGCAAATCAATATCTCTAAGGATATGGTGTTAAGGAAGCTAAAGGGATTGAAGGCGGACAAATCCCCAGGGCCTGATAACATGCATCCTAGGGTACTGAAGGAGGTGGCCCTAGAGATAGCGGATGCACTAAGCATGATTTTTCAGAATTCATTAGACTCGGGAACAGTGCCCATGGATTGGAGGGTAGCTAACGTTACCCCACTATTCAAAAAGGGGGGTAGGGAAAAAGCAGGTAATTACAGACCTGTAAGCCTTACATCAGTTGTGGGCAAAATGCTGGAGTCCATCATTAAGGATGAAATAGCCGAGCACTTAGCAAATGGGGACAGGATAGGACAGAGTCAACATGGATTTACAAAGGGTAAATCGTGCTTGACTAATCTATTGGAATTTTTTGAGGGAGTAACTGGTAAAATAGATGGGGGAGAGCCAGTAGATGTGGTGTACCTGGACTTCCAAAAGGCCTTCGATAAGGTCCCACATAAAAGATTAGCATGGAAAATTGAAGCTCATGGGATAAAGGGGAAAGTATTGACGTGGATAGAGAACTGGCTGTCAGATAGAAAACAGAGAGTTGGAATAAACGGCTCATTTTCTGAATGGCAGGCAGTAACAAGTGGGGTACCACAGGGATCTGTCCTGGGTCCCCAGCTGTTCACAATTTATATTAATGACCTGGATCAGGGAGTCGAATGCAGCATTTCCAAATTTGCAGACGACACTAAACTAGGAGGGGGGGTGGGCTCAGAGGAGGAGACCAGGAAGCTCCAGAGCGATTTGGACAGACTGGGTGATTGGGCGGATAAATGGCAGATGCACTATAATGTGGACAAGTGCGAAGTTATCCACCTTGGGTGCAGGAACGGGAGGGCAAATTATTATTTAAATGGCAATAAATTGGGAGAGGGGGAAGTACAGAGAGACCTGGGTGTTCTTGTACACCAGTCACTGAAGGCGAGCATGCAGGTGCAACAGGCGGTCAAGAAGGCAAACGGTATGCTGGCCTTCATAGCAAAAGGGTTGGAATACAGGAACAGGGATACCTTGCTGCAGCTGTACAGGGCACTGGTGAGACCACACCTCGAGTACTGTGTACAGTTTTGGTCGCCTCATCTGAGGAAAGATGTTCTTGCCATGGAGGGGGTGCAGCGGCGATTCACCAGGCTGATACCAGGAATGGCGGGATTGACCTATGAGGAGAGACTATGTAGTTTAGGGATGTACACACTGGAGTTTAGAAGATTGAGAGGGGACCTCATAGAAGTGTATAAAATTCTGACAGGTCTAGACAGATTAGATGCAGAAGGAATGTTTCCCTTGGCGGGTGAGAACAGAACTAGAGGACATAATTTAAGGATAAGGGCTAAACCATTTAGGACAGAAATGAGGGGGAATTTCTTCACTCAGAGAGTGGTGAACCTGTGGAACTCATTGCCACAGAGGGCAGTGTACGCCAGCTCATTAAATATATTTAAGAGGGAATTAGATATATTTCTACAGGCAAAAGGGGTTAAGGGTTACGGAAAGAAGGCGGGGACGGGATACTGAATTGAAGGATCAGCCATGATCTCATTAAATGGCGGAGCAGGCTCGAAGGGCCGGATGGCCTACTCCTGCTCCTATCTTCTATGTATCTATGTATGTATCTATGCCCAGTGTGTCAGTGCCCAGTGTCTGTCTGTGCCCAGTCTGTCAGTGTAAATGCCCAGTGACAATGCCCAGTGATAATTCCCAGTGAGTGCTCAGCGACAGTGTCCAGTGTCAGTACCCAGTGACAATACCCAGTGTCAATGCCCAGTGTCTGTCTGTGGCTAGTGTCAGTCAGTTACCAGTGTCAGTGCCCAATCTGTCAGTGCCCAGTGACAGTAAGTGCCCCAGTGTCAGTGCTCAATGTCAGTGCCCAGTGTCTGTGCCCCGTGTCAGTTCCCAGTGTCTGTCTGTGCCCAGTGTCAGTTCCCAGTGTCTGTCTGTGCCCCGTGTCAGCCAGTTACCAGTGACAGTGCCCAGTGACGGTACCCAGTGTCAGCCAGTTACCAGTGACAGTGCCCAGTGACGGTACCCAGTGTCAGCCAGTTACCAGTGTCAGTACCCAATCTGTCAGTGACAGTGCCCAGTGTCTGTCTGTGCCCATGACAGTGTCCAGTGACAGTGCCCATGACAGTGCTGTGTCAGTCAGTGTCAGTGCCCAGTGTCTGTCTGTGCCCAGTGTCTGTCTGTGCCCTGTCAGCCAGTTACCAGTGTCAGTGCCCAGTCTGTCAGTGTAAATGCCCAGTGACAATTCCCAGTGAGTGCTCAGCGACAGTGCCCAGTCTGTGAGTGTCCAGTGTCAGTATCCAGTGACAATACCCAGTGTCAGTGTCCAGTGACAGTAAGTGCCCAGTGTCTGTCTGTGGCCAGTGTCAGTGCCCAGTGTCTGTCAGTGCCCAGTGTCAGTGCCAAGTGTCAGTCAGTGCCCAGTGTCTGTCAGTGCCCAGTGTCAGTGCCAAGTGTCAGTCAGTGCCCAGGGTCAGTGCCAAGTGTCAGTCAGTGCCCAGGGTCAGTGCCAAGTGTCTGTCAGTGCCAAGTGTCAGTCAGTGCCCAGTGTCAGTGCCCAGTGTCTGTCAGTGCCCAGTGTCTGTCAGTGCCCAGTGTCAGTGCCAAGTGTCAGTCAGTGCCCAGGGTCAGTGCCAAGTGTCAGTCAGTGCCCAGGGTCAGTGCCAAGTGTCAGTCAGTGCCCAGTGTCAGTGCCCAGTGTCTGTCAGTGCCCAGTGTCAGTGCCCAGTGTCTGTCAGTGCCCAGTGTCAGTGCCAAGTGTCAGTCAGTGCCCAGGGTCAGTGCCAAGTGTCAGTCAGTGCCCAGTGTCAGTGCCAAGTGTCAGTCAGTGCCCAGTGTCAGTGCCAAGTGTCAGTCAGTGCCCAGGGTCAGTGCCAAGTGTCTGTCAGTGCCCAGTGTCAGTGCCAAGTGTCAGTCAGTGCCCAGGGTCAGTCAGTGCCCAGTGTCTGTCAGTGCCCAGTGTCAGTGCCAAGTGTCAGTCAGTGCCCAGGGTCAGTGCCAAGTGTCTGTCAGTGCCCAGGGTCAGTGCCAAGTGTCAGTCAGTGCCCAGTGTCAGTGCCCAGTGTCTGTCAGTGCCCAGTGTCAGTGCCAAGTGTCAGTCAGTGCCCAGGGTCAGTGCCAAGTGTCAGTCAGTGCCCAGGGTCAGTGCCAAGTGTCAGTCAGTGCCCAGTGTCTGTCAGTGCCCAGTGTCAGTGCCAAGTGTCAGTCAGTGCCCAGTGTCAGTGCCAAGTGTCAGTCAGTGCCCAGTGTCTGTCAGTGCCCAGTGTCTGTCAGTGCCCAGTGTCTGTCAGTGCCCAGTGTCAGTCAGTGCCCAGTGTCAGTCAGTGCCCAGGGTCAGTGCCAAGTGTCAGTCAGTGCCCAGGGTCAGTGCCAAGTGTCAGTCAGTGCCAAGTGTCAGTGCCCAGTCTGTCAGTGCCCAATGTCTGTCTGTGCCCTGTGTCAGCCAGTTACCAGTGTCCAGTCTGTCAGTGCAAGTGCCCAGTGACAATTCCCAGTCAGTGCCCAGTGTCAGTCAGTGCCCAATGTGTCAGTGCCCAGTGACAGTGCCCAGTGTCAGTCAGTACCCAGTGACAGTGCCCAATGTGTCAGTGCCCAGTGTCAGTCAGTGCCCAGTGTCTGTCAGTGCCCAGTGACAGTCAGTACCCAGTGACAGTGCCCAGTGTCAGTCAGTGCCCAGTGACAGTCAGTACCCAGTGACAGTGCCCAGTGTCAGTCAGTACCCAGTGACAGTGCCCAGTGTCAGTCAGTACCCAGTGACAGTCAGTACCCAGTGACAGTGCCCAGTGTCAGTCAGTACCCAGTGACAGTCAGTACCCAGTGACAGTGCCCAGTGTCAGTCAGTACCCAGTGACAGTGCCCAGTGTCAGTCAGTACCCAGTGACAGTGCCCAGTGTCAGTCAGTGCCCAGTGACAGTGCCCAATGTGTCAGTGCCCAGTGACAGTGCCCAATGTGTCAGTGCCCAGTGACGTGCCCAATGTGTCAGTGCCCAGTGTCAGTCAGTGCCCAGTGTCTGTCAGTGCCCAGTGTCAGTGCCAAGTGTCAGTCAGTGCCCAGGGTCAGTGCCAAGTGTCAGTCAGTGCCCAGGGTCAGTGCCAAGTGTCTGTCAGTGCCAAGTGTCAGTCAGTGCCCAGTGTCAGTGCCCAGTGTCTGTCAGTGCCCAGTGTCTGTCAGTGCCCAGTGTCAGTGCCAAGTGTCAGTCAGTGCCCAGGGTCAGTGCCAAGTGTCAGTCAGTGCCCAGGGTCAGTGCCAAGTGTCAGTCAGTGCCCAGTGTCAGTGCCCAGTGTCTGTCAGTGCCCAGTGTCAGTGCCCAGTGTCTGTCAGTGCCCAGTGTCAGTGCCAAGTGTCAGTCAGTGCCCAGGGTCAGTGCCAAGTGTCAGTCAGTGCCCAGTGTCAGTGCCAAGTGTCAGTCAGTGCCCAGTGTCAGTGCCAAGTGTCAGTCAGTGCCCAGGGTCAGTGCCAAGTGTCTGTCAGTGCCCAGTGTCAGTGCCAAGTGTCAGTCAGTGCCCAGTGTCTGTCAGTGCCCAGTGTCTGTCAGTGCCCAGTGTCAGTGCCAAGTGTCAGTCAGTGCCCAGGGTCAGTGCCAAGTGTCTGTCAGTGCCCAGGGTCAGTGCCAAGTGTCAGTCAGTGCCCAGTGTCAGTGCCCAGTGTCTGTCAGTGCCCAGTGTCAGTGCCAAGTGTCAGTCAGTGCCCAGGGTCAGTGCCAAGTGTCAGTCAGTGCCCAGGGTCAGTGCCAAGTGTCAGTCAGTGCCCAGTGTCTGTCAGTGCCCAGTGTCAGTGCCAAGTGTCAGTCAGTGCCCAGTGTCAGTGCCAAGTGTCAGTCAGTGCCCAGTGTCTGTCAGTGCCCAGTGTCTGTCAGTGCCCAGTGTCTGTCAGTGCCCAGTGTCAGTCAGTGCCCAGGGTCAGTGCCAAGTGTCAGTCAGTGCCCAGGGTCAGTGCCAAGTGTCAGTCAGTGCCAAGTGTCAGTGCCCAGTCTGTCAGTGCCCAATGTCTGTCTGTGCCCTGTGTCAGCCAGTTACCAGTGTCCAGTCTGTCAGTGCAAGTGCCCAGTGACAATTCCCAGTCAGTGC
Organism: Squalus acanthias; assembly: GCA_030390025.1. NCBI lineage: Eukaryota > Metazoa > Chordata > Chondrichthyes > Squaliformes > Squalidae > Squalus > Squalus acanthias. The sequence continues at coordinate 45,632,968 of CM059433.1, read as the reverse complement.
CCAGTGTCAGTCAGTGCCCAATGTGTCAGTGCCCAGTGACAGTGCCCAGTGTCAGTCAGTACCCAGTGACAGTGCCCAATGTGTCAGTGCCCAGTGTCAGTCAGTGCCCAGTGTCTGTCAGTGCCCAGTGACAGTCAGTACCCAGTGACAGTGCCCAGTGTCAGTCAGTGCCCAGTGACAGTCAGTACCCAGTGACAGTGCCCAGTGTCAGTCAGTACCCAGTGACAGTGCCCAGTGTCAGTCAGTACCCAGTGACAGTCAGTACCCAGTGACAGTGCCCAGTGTCAGTCAGTACCCAGTGACAGTGCCCAGTGTCTGTCAGTGCCCAGTGACAGTCAGTACCCAGTGACAGTGCCCAGTGTCAGTCAGTACCCAGTGACAGTGCCCAGTGTCAGTCAGTACCCAGTGACAGTGCCCAGTGTCAGTCAGTGCCCAGTGACAGTGCCCAATGTGTCAGTGCCCAGTGACAGTGCCCAATGTGTCAGTGCCCAGTGACGTGCCCAATGTGTCAGTGCCCAGTGTCAGTCAGTGCCCAATGTGTCAGTGCCCAGTGTCAGTCAGTGCCCAATGTGTCAGTGCCCAGTGTCAGTCAGTGCCCAATGTGTCAGTGCCCAGTGTCAGTCAGTGCCCAATGTGTCAGTGCCCAATGTCAGTCAGTGCCCAGTGTCAGTCAGTGCCCAATGTGTCAGTGCCCAGTGTCAGTCAGTGCCCAGTGTGTCAGTGCCCCGTGTCAGTGCTCAATGTCTGTGCCCCATGTCAGTGCCCAGTGTCAGTCAATGCCCAGTTAGTGCCCAATGTGTCAGTGCCCCAGTGTCTGTCAGTGCCCTGTGTCTGTCAGTGCCCAGTGTCAGTGCCCAGTAAGTGCCCCAGTGACAGTGCCTAGTGTCAGTCTGTGCCCAGTGACAGTGCCCAGTCTGTCAGTGCCCCAGTGTCTGTCAGTGCCCCGTTCAGTGCCCAGTGTCTGTGCCCCGTGTCTGTCTGTGCCCAGTGACAGTGCCCAGTGTCAGTGCCCAGTAAGTGCCCCAGTGACAGTGCCTAGTGTCAGTCTGTGCCGTGACAGTGCCCAGTCTGTCAGTGCCCCAGTGTCTGTGCCCCGTGTCTGTCTGTGCCCAGTCTGTCAGTGCCCCAGTGTCAGTGTCCAGTGTCTGTCTGTGCCCAGTCTGTCAGTGCCCCAGTGTCAGTGTCCAGTGTCTGTCTGTGCCCAGTGTCTGTCTGTGCCCAGTGTCAGTGTCCAGTGTCTGTCAGTGCCCAGTGTCAGTGCCCAGTAAGTGCCCCAGTGACAGTGCCTAGTGTCAGTCTGTGCCCAGTGACAGTGCCCAGTCTGTCAGTGCCCCAGTGTCTGTCAGTGCCCCGTTCAGTGCCCAGTGTCTGTGCCCCGTGTCTGTCTGTGCCCAGTGACAGTGCCCAGTCTGTCAGTGCCCAGTGTCTGTCTGTGCCCAGTCTGTCAGTGCCCAGTAAGTGCCCCAGTGACAGTGCCTAGTGTCAGTCTGTGCCGTGACAGTGCCCAGTCTGTCAGTGCCCCAGTGTCTGTGCCCCGTGTCTGTCTGTGCCCAGTCTGTCAGTGCCCCAGTGTCAGTGTCCAGTGTCTGTCTGTGCCCAGTCTGTCAGTGCCCCAGTGTCAGTGTCCAGTGTCTGTCTGTGCCCAGTGTCTGTCTGTGCCCAGTGTCAGTGTCCAGTGTCTGTCTTTGCCCAGTGTCAGTGTCCAGTGTCTGTCTGTGCCCAGTGTCTGTCTGTGCCCAGTGACAGTGCCCAGTCTGTCAGTGCCCAGTGTCTGTCTGTGCCCAGTCTGTCAGTGCCCAGTAAGTGCCCCAGTGACAGTGCCTAGTGTCAGTCTGTGCCGTGACAGTGCCCAGTCTGTCAGTGCCCCAGTGTCTGTGCCCCGTGTCTGTCTGTGCCCAGTCTGTCAGTGCCCCAGTGTCAGTGTCCAGTGTCTGTCTGTGCCCAGTGTCTGTCTGTCTGTGCCCAGTCTGTCAGTGCCCCAGTGTCAATGTCCAGTGTCTGTCTGTGCCCAGTCTGTCAGTGCCCCAGTGTCTGTGCCCCGTGTCTGTCTGTGCCCAGTCTGTCAGTGCCCCAGTGTCTGTGCCCAGTCTGTCTGTGCCCAGTGTCTGTCTGTCAGTGCCCAGTCTGTCAGTGCCCCAGTGTCTGTGCCCAGTCTGTCTGTGCCCAGTGTCTGTCTGTCTGTGCCCAGTCTGTCAGTGCCCCAGTGTCAGTGTCCAGTGTCTGTCAGTGCCCCAGTGTCAGTGTCCAGTGTCTGTCAGTGCCCCAGTGTCAGTGTCCAGTGTCTGTCAGTGCCCAGTCTGTCAGTGCCCCGTGTCTGTCTGTGCCCAGTGTCTGTCTGTGCCCAGTCTGTCTGTGCCCAGTGGCTGTCTGTCTGTGCCCAGTCTGTCAGTGCCCCAGTGTCTGTGCCCCGTGTCTGTCTGTGCCCAGTCTGTCAGTGCCCCAGTGTCTGTGCCCCGTGTCTGTCTGTGCCCAGTCTGTCAGTGCCCCAGTGTCTGTGCCCCGTGTCTGTCTGTGCCCAGTCTGTCAGTGCCCCAGTGTCTGTGCCCCGTGTCTGTCTGTGCCCAGTCTGTCAGTGCCCCAGTGTCTGTGCCCCGTGTCTGTCTGTGCCCAGTCTGTCAGTGCCCCAGTGTCTGTGCCCCGTGTCTGTCTGTGCCCAGTGACAGTGCCCAGTCTGTCAGTGCCCCAGTGTCAATGTCCAGTGTCTGTCAGTGCCCCGTGTCTGTCTGTGCCCAGTCTGTCAGTGTCCAGTGTCTGTCTGTGCCCAGTCTGTCAGTGTCCAGTGTCTGTCTGTGCCCAGTCTGTCAGTGTCCAGTGTCTGTCTGTGCCCAGTGTCTGTCTGTCTGTGCCCAGTGTCTGTCTGTCTGTGCCCAGTCTGTCAGTGCCCCAGTGTCAGTGCCCAGTGTCTGTCTGTGCCCAGTCTGTCAGTGCCCCAGTGTCTGTGCCCAGTGTCTGTCTGTGCCCAGTCTGTCAGTGTCCAGTGTCTGTCTGTGCCCAGTGTCTGTCTGTCTGTGCCCAGTCTGTCAGTGTCCAGTGTCTGTCAGTGCCCAGTGTCTGTCTGTGCCCAGTGTCTGTCTGTGCCCAGTGTCTGTCTGTGCCCAGTGTCTGTCTGTGCCCAGTGTCTGTCTGTCTGTGCCCAGTCTGTCAGTGTCCAGTGTCTGTCAGTGTCCAGTGTCTGTCTGTGCCCAGTGTCTGTCTGTGCCCAGTGTCTGTCTGTCAGTGCCCAGTCTGTCAGTGCCCCAGTGTCTGTCTGTGCCCAGTGGCTGTCTGTCAGTGCCCCGTGTCTGTCTGTGCCCAGTGTCTGTCTGTCTGTGCCCAGTGTCTGTGCCCCGTGTCTGTCAGTGCCCCAGTGTCAGTGTCCAGTGTCTGTCTGTCTGTGCCCAGTGTCTGTCTGTCTGTGCCCAGTGTCTGTCTGTCTGTGCCCAGTGTCTGTCTGTCTGTGCCCAGTGTCTGTCTGTGCCCAGTGTCCAGTGTCTGTCTGTCAGTGCCCCAGTGTCTGTGCCCAGTGTCTGTCTGTCTGTGCCCAGTGTCTGTCAGTGCCCCAGTGTCTGTCTGTGCCCAGTGTCCAGTGTCTGTCTGTGCCCAGTGTCCAGTGTCTGTCTGTGCCCAGTGTCCAGTGTCTGTCTGTGCCCAGTGTCTGTCAGTGCCCCAGTGTCAGTGTCCAGTGTCTGTCTGTCAGTGCCCCAGTGTCAGTGTCCAGTGTCTGTCTGTCAGTGCCCCAGTGTCAGTGTCCAGTGTCTGTCTGTCTGTGCCCAGTGTCTGTCAGTGCCCCAGTGTCAGTGTCCAGTGTCTGTCTGTCTGTGCCCAGTGTCTGTCTGTCTGTGCCCAGTGTCTGTCAGTGCCCCAGTGTCTGTGTCCAGTGTCTGTCTGTGCCCAGTGTCTGTCAGTGCCCCAGTGTCTGTGTCCAGTGTCTGTCTGTGCCCAGTGTCTGTCAGTGCCCCAGTGTCTGTCTGTCTGTGCCCAGTGTCTGTCTGTGCCCAGTCTGTCTGTGCCCAGTGTCCAGTGTCTGTCTGTCTGTGCCCAGTGTCTGTCTGTCTGTGCCCAGTGTCTGTCTGTGTCCAGTGTCTGTCTGTGCCCAGTGGCTGTCTGTCTGTGCCCAGTGCCCAGTGTCTGTCTGTGCCCAGTGTCTGTCTGTGCCCCAGTGTCAGTGTCCAGTGTCTGTCTGTGCCCAGTGTCTGTCTGTGCCCAGTGGCTGTCTGTCTGTGCCCAGTGTCTGTCTGTGCCCCAGTGTCAGTGCCCAGTCTGTCAGTGTCCAGTGTCTGTCTGTGCCCAGTGTCTGTCTGTGCCCAGTGTCTGTCAGTGCCCCAGTGTCAGTGTCCAGTGTCTGTCTGTCAGTGTCCAGTGTCTGTCTGTGCCCAGTGTCTGTCAGTGCCCAGTGTCTGTCTGTCTGTGCCCAGTGTCTGTCAGTGCCCAGTGTCTGTCTGTGTCCAGTGTCTGTCTGTGCCCAGTGTCTGTCTGTCTGTGCCCAGTGTCTGTCAGTGCCCAGTGTCTGTCAGTGCCCAGTGTCTGTCAGTGCCCAGTGTCTGTCTGTCTGTGCCCAGTGTCTGTCAGTGCCCAGTGTCTGTCTGTGTCCAGTGTCTGTCTGTGTCCAGTGTCTGTCTGTCAGTGCCCAATGTGTCTGTGCCCAGTGTCTGTCTGTCTGTGCCCAGTGTCTGTCTGTGCCCAGTGTCTGTCAGTGCCCAGTGTCTGTCTGTCTGTGCCCAGTGTCTGTCAGTGCCCAGTGTCTGTCTGTGTCCAGTGTCTGTCTGTCAGTGCCCAATGTGTCTGTGCCCAGTGTCTGTCTGTCTGTGCCCAGTGTCTGTCTGTCTGTGCCCAGTCTGTCTGTGCCCAGTGTCTGTCTGTCTGTGCCCAGTCTGTCTGTGCCCAGTGTCTGTCTGTCTGTGCCCAGTGTCTGTCTGTCTGTGCCCAGTGTCTGTCTGTCTGTGCCCAGTGTCTGTCTGTCTGTGCCCAGTCTGTCTGTGCCCAGTGTCTGTCTGTCTGTGCCCAGTGTCTGTCTGTCTGTGCCCAGTGTCTGTCTGTGCCCAGTGTCTGTCTGTGCCCAGTGTCCAGTGTCTGTCTGTGCCCAGTGTCTGTCTGTCTGTGCCCAGTCTGTCTGTGCCCAGTGTCTGTCTGTCTGTGCCCAGTGTCTGTCTGTCTGTGCCCAGTCTGTCTGTGCCCAGTGTCTGTCTGTCTGTGCCCAGTCTGTCTGTGCCCAGTGTCCAGTGTCTGTCTGTCTGTGCCCAGTGTCTGTCTGTCTGTGCCCAGTCTGTCTGTGCCCAGTGTCCAGTGTCTGTCTGTCTGTGCCCAGTGTCTGTCTGTCTGTGCCCAGTGTCTGTCTGTCTGTGCCCAGTGCCCAGTGTCTGTCTGTGCCCAGTGTCTGTCTGTCTGTGCCCAGTGTCTGTCTGTCTGTGCCCAGTGTCTGTCTGTCTGTGCCCAGTGCCCAGTGTCTGTCTGTGCCCAGTGTCTGTCTGTCTGTGCCCAGTCTGTCTGTGCCCAGTGCCCAGTGTCTGTCTGTGCCCAGTGTCTGTCTGTCTGTGCCCAGTGTCTGTCTGTGCCCAGTCTGTCAGTGCCCAGTGTCTGTCTGTGCCCAGTGTCTGTCTGTCTGTGCCCAGTGTCTGTCTGTCTGTGCCCAGTCTGTCTGTGCCCAGTGCCCAGTGTCTGTCTGTCTGTGCCCAGTGGCTGTCTGTCTGTGCCCAGTGTCTGTCTGTGCCCAGTGTCTGTCTGTGCCCAGTGTCTGTCTGTCTGTGCCCAGTGTCTGTCTGTCTGTGCCCAGTCTGTCTGTGCCCAGTGCCCAGTGTCTGTCTGTCTGTGCCCAGTGTCTGTCTGTGCCCAGTGTCTGTGCCCAGTGTCTGTCTGTGCCCAGTGTCCAGTGTCTGTCTGTGCCCAGTGTCTGTCTGTCTGTGCCCAGTGTCTGTCTGTGCCCAGTGTCCAGTGTCTGTCTGTGCCCAGTGTCCAGTGTCTGTCTGTGCCCAGTCTGTCTGTGCCCAGTGTCTGTCTGTGCCCAGTGTCTGTGCCCAGTGTCTGTCTGTGCCCAGTGTCTGTCTGTCAGTGCCCCAGTGTCAGTGTCCAGTGTCTGTCTGTGCCCAGTGTCTGTCTGTCTGTGCCCAGTGTCTGTCTGTCTGTGCCCAGTCTGTCAGTGCCCCAGTGTCTGTGCCCAGTGTCTGTCTGTGCCCAGTCTGTCAGTGCCCAGTGCCCAGTGTCCAGTGTCTGTCTGTGCCCAGTGCCCAGTGTCTGTCTGTGCCCCAGTGTCTGTCTGTGCCCAGTGTCTGTCTGTCTGTGCCCAGTGTCTGTCTGTCTGTGCCCAGTGTCTGTCTGTCTGTGCCCAGTGTCTGTCTGTGCCCAGTGCCCAGTGTCTGTGCCCAGTGTCTGTGCCCAGTGTCCAGTGTCTGTCTGTGCCCAGTGCCCAGTGTCTGTGCCCAGTGTCTGTGCCCAGTGCCCAGTGTCTGTGCCCAGTGTCTGTGCCCAGTGTCTGTGCCCAGTGTCCAGTGTCTGTGCCCAGTGTCTGTCTGTGCCCAGTGTCTGTCAGTGCCCAGTGTCTGTCTGTCTGTGCCCAGTGTCTGTCTGTGCCCAGTGCCCAGTGTCTGTGCCCAGTGCCCAGTGTCTGTCTGTGCCCAGTGTCTGTCTGTCTGTGCCCAGTGTCTGTGCCCAGTGCCCAGTGTCTGTGCCCAGTGTCAGTGCCCAGTACCTTCCCAGATGAACTGGCCGTGGATCCGTTTGGCAAACTTGAACCAGAACGTGTCCCTGCTGAGTTCCTGCAGCAGAACCTCTGCGGTCCAGTAGGAGGGCTCGTTCACCGCGCTCCCAGCCGTTGCCAGCGGCACCGCTCGCTCGGGGTCCCAGTGTCCCAGCTCCGGCCTAGATCCGCAGACAAACAGCTGGACATGGCGGTCCTCCAAGGTCACCACCACCCCAAACCTCAGCAACATTGCAGGCCCCGCTTCAAGCCCACAGCTGCCTTTCGCAAAAGTGTCCCACTGCAATGGGGAGACGTGAAACCAGACACCGGGGCAGTGAGCTCCCAGCCAGCCCCAGCATCCCTCCCCGGCACTCATTGGGCTGCCTGTACGGCGTCAACTCAAGCAAGCAGCGAATGGGCTGTGAGAGAGCCGGTGGTTGGCTCCCACTCACTGCCCAGCCACCCAAAATAGACCCAGAGCATTCCAGCCAGAGACACGGGGAGGGTAATTTACTGCCAGGTCACACCAGCTGCTCAATACTCACTACAACAAGTCACTTTACTGTCTGTCTCCCTCTCCAAACTTTACTCTCTAAATATTACTCTCACTCTCCTAACTTTAATCTCCAAATTTTGCTCCCTGATCTTTGCTCTCGCTCTCGCTGTCCAAATGTTGCTGTTTACAGATGCAGCTCCAGGAGATGTTGACCAAGGAAAGTGATCCTATTTGGTGATGGGGACATCCTCCTGTGAAAATCCACACTAGAGCAGTGTGGATGGAGGTAAGAGAGAGGGTAAACGCCATTTCACCTGTGTGGAGATCCTGGGAGCACCTGTGCCAGAAGTGTACAGGTTGCCTGTCATCATACTTTGCCCAGTTTAGAATGCATGCTCAAAGTAAAGAAAGACTTGTATTTATATAGCACCTTTCACATCCTCATAACGTCCCAAAGTGGTTCACGACCAATGAACCGCCTTTGAAGTGTTGTCACTGTTGTTAAGTGAGAAAATACAGCAGCTAATTTGTGCTTCAGCAAGATCCCACAAAATGAGATAAAAGAGTAGTCAATCTGTTTGGGTGGTGTGGGTTGAGGAAGGAATGTTGGCCCGGACACTAGGACAATACCCCTGCTCTTCTTCAAATAATGTCATGGGACCTTTTATGTCCACCTGAACAGGCAGACGGGTCCTCAGTTTAATGTTTCATCCAGAAGACGGCACCTTTGACCATGCCGCACTCCGCCACTACTGCACTGGGAGTGCCAGCCTAGATTATGTGCTCAAGTCTCTGGAGTGGGGCTTTCACCTATGGGCAGTTTCTAGGATACTTCCCATTTTGTTGCCAGTTAAGTTAGTGGTGGCTGTAAACATTTATATTTACCTTTGAATGTTTTAAATTAATAAAAAAAAGGATTCTGTTGATTTCCAGAATGTATTTTAAGAAAATAAATGTAGCAATTGCACGAAGATTCTTTTTTAAAATATAAATTGCGTGTTTCATGGAATAATGTTCCAATCATTATAATGTAGTGAGCAGCAGCACAGGAGGTCACCTTGTAGAAGTTAGTAACTAGTGAGTTCTGCAGAAAGTGGAAGGATTAAATACAAAGAAGATTCCTGTGCCAGACAGGATGTATGCTGAAGGAATTAAAGTAAGAAATTATTGATGCTTTAGCTGATACTTTTCAGAGCTCAGTAAATAGTGAAGGTGATTCTTGGGGAACTGAAGAATGGCAAATGTAGTTCCATTGAAAATGTAAAAAACTTGCAAATGGCTCTTGTGATTTAACCAATAATTTTTATAATCTTAGCATTGCCTCTTTGCTTTGTAATTGATGTCTCTATTTCTAAAACCTAAGATCTCCTAGGCTTCTTTTACAGCTTTCTCAACTTGTCCCCCCACTTTTAAACATCTGTGCATCAGAACTGCTAAATCTATTGGCTCCTTATAAAGTTAGTACTTTTAGTGTATATTTCCTCTCATTCTTCCTCCCAAATGTATCACCTTGGGTTGCTCTGTATTTAATTCCATCTGACATCTATCTGCCCAATCTACTTACTTGTCTGTGTCCTCCTTAAGTCACATATAGTCCTCTTCACAGTTAACCACCCTCCCTACCCTTGGGTTAGGAACATAGAACAGGAGGAGGCCATTCAGCCTCTGGAACCTGTTCCACCATTCAATGAGATCTTGGCTGATCTGTATCCTAACTCCATCCACCCACCTTGGCTCCCTATCCCTTAATACCCTTGGCTAGCAAAAATCTATTGATCTCAGATTTAAAATGATTAATTGAGCTAGCATCTACTGCTTTTTGTGGGAGAGAGTTCCACACTTCTACCACCCTTTGGGTGAAGAAGTGTTTCCCAACTTCTCTCCTGAATGACCTGGCTCTAATTTTAATGTTATGTCCCCTTGTCCTAGACTTCCCCACCAGCGGAAAAAATTTCTCTTTATCTACTCCAACAATTCCTTTCAAAATCCTAAAAACCTCAATCAAATCACCCCTTAACCTTCTATATTCCAGGGAATACAAGCCTAGTTTGTGTAATCACTCCTCATAAATTAACCCTTGGAGCCTTGGTAACATCCTGCTGAATCTGCACTACAGATTCCTTCCAAGGCCAGTATATCCTTTCTAAGGTGCGGTGCCCAGAACTGTACGCAGTACTCCAGATGTGGTCTAACCAGGGCTTTGTATAGCTTTAGCAAAACTTCCTCCCCTTTATATTCTGGCACTCTAGTTATAAAGGCTAACATTCCATTAGCCTTTTTTATTATTTTTTATACCTGACCACTACATTTTAGTGATCTGTGTACATGGACCCCATAATCTCTTTGGACCTCCACTGGTCCTAGCTTTTCACCATTTAAAGATACTCGGATTTATCCTTTTGGGTCCAAAATGGATGACCTCACTTACCTGTGTTGAAATCCATCTGCCACAGTTTTGCCCACTCACTTAATCTATCAGCCAAGAACAGAAGTGAGAGAGCCAAATGGTCCCTTTCAAAGGCACATAAAGAAGATAGAAATAACTTGTATTTATAAAGCACCTTTCACAACATCAGAACACCCCAAAGCGCTTTACAGTCAGTGAAGTGCAGTCACAGTTGTAGGGAAATGCGGCAGCCAATTTGCGCACAGCAAGATCCCACAAACAGAAATGAGATAAATGATCAGATAATCTGTTCTTAGTGATGTTGGTTGAGGGATAAATATTGGCCAGGACACTGGGGATAACTTCCCTGCTCTTCTTCCAAATAGTATCACGGAATCTTTTATGTCCACCTGAGAGAGCAGACGGAGCTTCAGTTTAACGTCTCATCTGAAAGATGGCACCTCTGACAGTGCAGCACTCCCTCAGGCTGTGGAGTAGAGGCTCGAACCCATGACCTTCTGACTTGGAGAAGAGGGAACTACCCACTGAGCCACGGCCGACACCCATCCTACATTTGCCAGCTCCCCTCCAGTATCATGTCCAAGTCTAGACAGTGAAGGTTGGCGGCTTATTTGACTGGGGTGGGGGGGGGGGGGGGGGGGGGGCATCATAACTGAACCCAATTTTCAGCTGGCATCCACATGGGCAATTTGAAGCAGGAATCATTGGATAGTAATGAAGTGTGGGAAGTCCGACTGATTTTGCTTCCTTTCATAACCAGGGCCTGGAGGGTAACCGCAGCACCCCCACTGGAACCCGAGCTGAGCCAACTCAACCCGGAGCAGGTATCAAACCTCGGAGCATGCTGCTCTACAACCCTTAATACTACACTGGCTTGGTGCAGTTAACCATTCACAATTTTAAATCGGAGATGGGTGGATTTTTGCTAGCCAAGAGTGTAAAGGGATAGGGAGCCAAGGCGGATGGATGGAGTTAGAATACAGATCAGCCCTGATCTCACTGAATGACAGAACAGGGTCACTGTGCTGAATGGCCTCCTCCTGTTCCTATGTTAACCGTGAGCTTTGATGCTGGGGGTATTTCTCCAACAAGGGTTCTCACCTGTGGAGAGATGGTAGGCCAAGCTGGTGCTAAAGATTCAGTTGGTGTAAAGACTGTACAATAAGCAAAACTGCTGGAGCATTGCAGTTTACATCGAATGTACAGCACAGAAACAGGCCATTCGGCCCAACTGCTCCATGCCGGTGTTTATGCTCCACAGGAGCCTCCTCCCACCCCTCTTCATTTCACTCTAGCAGCATATTCTTCTATTCCTTTCACCCTCATGTGTTTATCTAGCTTCCCCTTAAATGCATCTAAGCTATTCCTTCAACCACTCCCTGTGGTAGTGAGTTCCACATTCTCACCACTCTCTGGGTAAAGAAGTTTCTCCTGAATTCCTTATTGGATTTATTAGTGACTATCTTATATTTATGGCCTCTAGTTTCGGACTCCCCCACAAGTGGAAACATCCAATAGTTTAAGTCATGAGGACTATAGCCATCGGCCCCAAAATAGCAGAGAGTGTCGCAATCCAGTGAATTGACAGAGCCCAACAACAATCTTCGAGAGAGAGACTAACCTTTTCACGTGTTGGGAAAAATAGCAGAGTATGGAACAAACAGAGAGAACTGTGTTTTCACCATGTGAAGAACTATTTATTGATTCGCCTACAAAATTATGTGGGACCATCACAGAAAAAAACATTGGGTTTTCTGCAGCAATGGGAATCCACTGTCTCCACAAAGTCAGGATTTATTCAATTTTTTTTAAAAGCACATCATTTCAACGCCGAGTTATCATTCGCAGCCAGTACACTTTCAAGATGACACTTCACGTTTTAAAGCGCCTGCCTGTTTTACAATTACATCGAGCAGTACCATTCAGATACCCTGAGTGACGGCACCGCCTTCATCCACACAAAACAGGCAGGGACCTGACTCCCTTTTCAAAACAGCAGTTCACCATCTCCAGCACATCCCATTAAAAACACCAAATTCCTGACAATTACTTCACTTCAAGGAAGAATGACCAAAGTAAAACTAGTTAAACTTCCCAAGCCAGTTCTGCTGTAAATTTAATCTGACCGTTCCCGATTCGGATGCTGTGCAATTCCAGCGGGTTCTGTTTGAACTTTTTTTTTTAAAAGACACATTTTCCTTTCGCAGCCCCCGGGGGGTAATGCAAAAAGGAAAACCAGAGGGTCTCCCGGTCCGATTTATCCCGGCCATTCGTTTAAAGGGACGGAAGATCAGAGCAGGCGTGCGAGCCCGCCCCGGTCAATTTCTCTCCAAGCACTGGGAGGAAATTCTGCCATTAATCGCTCCCCAATGGAGCAGTTCAGAATAAATCAAATCACATTCCACTCACAATCTTCTCCTGGATATCTGTGGACCGCCCCCCACCCACCGCCAAACAAGTTCCCTGAAGAAGGTACAACCCTTATACAAAAGCAAAAAACTGCGGATGCTGGAAATCTGAAATAAAAACAGAAAATGCTGGAAATACTCAACAGGTCTGCAACAGGTCAACAATACTCTACAGCATCTGTGGAGAGAGAAACAGAGTTAACGTTTCAGGTCGATGACCCTTCGTGGTACAACCCTTGCTGCTTTAAGACATTGGACCTATCACTAATTATTTCTCAATCACTTTGTCTTCTTGTGTGAATTAGTTTTGCAAAGAGCAGGAATGTAGAATCAGGATTATTCCTTGTTAAAACTCTCTCTCCAACTAAAGATTTTCTTTATTTCCCAGATTCTTGCTGTCCTATCAGAGCAGCTTTACTGCATGGCCAGCAGTATTTCAGCTAAATCAGGTCTGTCAGTTGGGTTGCTGCTGGGATGGAAGAAGATCACGGTCCTGTGTTGATTCAAACCAAAGTCACCACCAAGCTGTCGGGAAGAAAAATAAATAATAAAATCCCCCTTCGCACCCGGTTTCGTAACAACTTGGGGGAGTTTTGGCAAGACTTGGCTCTGCCTGTCAGCCTCACTTAGAAACAAACACAGATCAGAAAGAAAGATCCTACATTTCTATAGCACCTTTCACCACCTCAGGATGTCACAAAGCGCTTCACAGCCAATGAAGTACTTTTGAAGTCGAGTCAGATTACCTTAAATCTGTGTTCGACCCTCCTGCCACTGGAAACAGGTTCTCCTTATTTACTCTATGGAAACTCCTCATAATTTTGAACACCTCTATTAAATTTTCCCTTAACCTTCACTGCATACAATCATTATACATTGTAAGAAATTCAGTTAAAATATTAAAGAGATGACCTGGTGACAGATAAAATTGCTCTGTATTTAAGTAATATACCAAGAAATAGAATATGTATCTTTACAGATAATGGGATTTTTTAAAGTAATCTAAATGTTTTTTATGTTTCACACTTTTTTTAATGTTCAAAGAAACACTTGCATTGGTTGGTGAGTGTTTTCTTTCTCAATTTTTCTAAACTTAAATTTTGCGGTTTCTACGGTCTCTGTGTAGCGGGGACTACTGTTAAGCAGGGGCCCTTGAGTATATCACTTAATCACTTAATTGGTGGGATCCATTTAATTTTAATTAATTCATTCATTAATTAAAGGGTATGTCATGGCAGGACAGCTCGGTGCTGTGACATGCTCCTCCTGCACTATGTGGGAAATCAGGGACACTTCCTGTGTCCCTGACAACCATGTGTGCGGGTGGTGTATCCAGCTGCAGCTACTGACAGACCGCATTGCGGCGCTGGAGCTGCGGATGGATGCATACTGGAGCATTCGCGATGCTGAGGACATCGTGGATAGCACGTTTAGGGAGTTGGTCACACCGCAGGTAAAGGGTGTACAGGCAGGAAGGGAATGGGTGACCACCAGGCAGAGTAATAGGTGCAGGCAGGTAGTGCAGGGGTCTCCTGTGGCCATCCCCCTCTCAAACAGATATACCGCTTTGGATATTGTTGAGGGAGATGGCTTATCAGGGGAAGACAGCAGCAGCCAACTTCCTAGCACCGTAGGTGGTTCTGCTGCACAGGATGGGAGGAAAAAGAGTGGGAGAGCTATAGTGATAGGGGATTCTATTGTAAGGGGAATAGATAGGCGTTTCTGCGGCCGCAAACGAGACTCCAGGTTGGTACGTTGCCTCCCTGGTGCAAGGGTCAAGGATGTCTCAGAGCAGCTACAGAGCATTTTGGAAGGGGAGGGTGAACAGCCAGTTGTCGTGGTGCATATAGGTACCAACGATATAGGTAAAAAATGGGATGAGGTCCTAAAAGCAGAATATAGGGAGTTAGGAGGTAAATTAAAAAATAGGACCTCGAAGGTAGTAATCTCAGGATTGCTACCAGTGCCACGTGCTAGTCAGAGTAGAACTAGAAGGATATTTCAAATGAATACGTGGCTAGAGGAATGGTGCAAGGGGGAGGGATTCAAATTCCTGGGGCATTGGAACCGGTTCTGGGGGAGGTGGGACCAGTACAAACCGGACGGTCTACACCTGGGCAGGGCCGGGACCGATGTCCTTGGGGGAGTGTTTGCTAGTGCTCTGGGGGAGGGTTTAAACTAAAATGGCAGGGGGTTGGGAACCTGAGCAGGGAGACAGAGGAAAGGGAAACAAGGATAAAAGCAAAAGATAGGAAGGAGAAAAACAAAAGTGGCAGTCAGAGAAAACAACGGTTTAAATCAAACATGGCCACAGTAAATACTAATTCTAATAGGTCTAAGAGCGTTAAAAAAACAAGCCTGAAGGCTTTGTGTCTTAATGCAAGGTGCATTCGGAACAAGGTGGATGAATTAGCTGCGCAAATAGAGGTAAACGAATATGATTTGATTGGGATTACCGAAACATGGCTCCAGGGTGGCCAAGGCTGGGAACTCAACATCCAGGGGTACTCAATATTCAGGAAAGATGTCCAAAAAGGAAAGGGAGGTGGGGTAGCATTGCTGGTTAAAGAGGGGATTAACACAATTGAAAGGAAGGATATTAGCTCTGATGATGTGGAATCTGTATGGGTTGAACTGAGAAATAACAAGGGGCAGAAAACGTTCGTGGGAGTGATATATAGACCTCCAAACAGTAATGCGGAGGTTGGGGGTGGCATTAAAAGGGAAATTAGAGAAGCGTGCAATAAGGGCACAGCAGTTATCATGGGTGACTTTAATCTACATATAGATTGGGCTAACCAAATTAGTAACAATACTATGGAGGAGGAATTCCTGGAGTGTTTACGGGATGGTTTCCTGGACCAATATGTCGAGGAACCAACCAGAGATCAGGCCATCTTAGACTGGGTATTATGCAATGAGAAAGGATTAATTAGCAATCTTGTTGTGCGAGGCCCCTTGGGTCGGAGCGATCATAATATGATCGAATTCTTCATTAGGATGGAGATTGAAGTAGTTGACTCAGAGACTAGGGTCCTGAATTTAAATAAAGGAAACTACGATGGTATGAGGTGCGAGTTGGGTAGGATTGATTGGGGAATGTCACTCAAAGGGTTGATGGTGGATAGGCAATGGCAAACATTCAAAGACCGCATGGACGAACTACAGAATTTGTTCATCCCAGTTTGGCATAAGAATAAAACAAAAAGGGTGACTCAACCGTGGCTAACAAGGGAAATTAGGGATAGCATAAGATCCAAGCAGAGGGCATATAAATTGGCCAGAAAAAGCAGTAACCCTGAGGATTGGGAGCAGTTTAAGATTCAACAAAGGAGGACAAAGGGATTAATTAAGAAGGGGAAAATAGAATATGAGAGTAAGCTTGCAGGGAACATAAAAACTGACTGTAAAAGCTTTTATAGATATGTGAAGAGAAAAAGATTAATGAAATCAAGCATAGGTCCCTTGCAGTCAGAATCAGGGGAACTTATAATGGGGAACAAATAAATGTCAGACCAATTAAATACATATTTTGGTTCTGTCTTCACAAAGGAGGACACAAATAACCTCCCAGAAATGTTGGGGAACATAGGGTCTGATGAAAGGGAGGAACTGAAAGAAATCAGTATTTGTAGGGAAATGGTGTTAGGGAAATTGAAGGGATTGAAGGCTGATAAATCCCCAGGGCCTGATAATCTACATCCTAGGGTACTTAAGGAAGTGGCCCTAGAAATAGTAGATGCATTACTGATCATCTTCCAACATTCGATGGAATCTGGAACAGTACCCATGGATTGGCGGGTAGCTAATGTTACCCCACTATTCAAAAAGGGTGGTAGAGAGAAAACGGGGAATTACAGACCAGTAAGCCTGACATCGGTAGTGGGGAAAATGCTAGAGTCCATTATAAAAGATGTAATAGCTGAGCACTTGGAAAACAGTGACAGGATCGGACAAAGTCAACATGGATTTACAAAAGGGAAATCATGCTTGACTAATCTACTGGAATTTTTTGAGGATGTAACTGGTAAAATAGATAAGGTGAACCAGTGGATGTGGTGTATTTGGACTTCCAAAAGGCTTTTGATAAGGTCCCGCATAAGAGATTAGCGTGTAAAGTTAAGGCACATAGGATTGGGGGCAAGGTATTGACTTGGATAGAGAACTGGTTGGCAGACAGAAAGCAAAGAGTTGGAATAAACGGGTCTTTTTCCGAGTGGCAGGCAGTGACTAGTGGGGTACCGCAGGGATCGGTCCTTGGACCCCAGCTATTCACAATATATATTAATGATCTGGACAAGGGAACTAGATGTAATATCTCCAAGTTTGCAGACGACACAAAACTGGGTGGGCGTGTGTGCTGCGAGGAGGATGCCGAGAAACTCCAGGATGATTTGGACAGGTTGGGTGATTGGGCAGAAGCGTGGCAGATGCAATATAAAGTGGATAAATGCGAGGTTATCCACTTTGGTGTCAAAAACAGAAAGGAAGATTATCTGAATGGCAATAGATTCGGAGAAGGGGAAGTGCAACGGGACCTGGGTGTCCTTGTGCACCAGTCGCTGAAGGTAAGCATGCAGGTGCAGCAGGCGGTTAAGAAGGCAAATGGTATATTGGCCTTCATAGCGAGAGGGTTTGAGTACAGGAACAAGGATGTCTTGCTGCAGTTGTACAGGGCCTTGGTGAGACCACACCTTGAGTACTGTGTGCAGTTTTGGTCGCCTTATCTGAGGAAGGATGTTCTTGCCATGGAAGGAGTTCAGCGAAGATTCACAAGGCTGATACCTGGGATGGCAGGAATGACGTATGAAGAGAGATTGGGTCGATTGGGCTTATACTCGCTGGAGTTTAGAAGAATGAGAGGGGATCTCATTGAAACTTATAAAATTCTGACAGGACAGGACAGGACAGGACAAACTAGATGCAAGAAGGATGTTCCCGATGGTCGGGGAGTCCAGAACCAGGGGTCACAGTCTAAGGATAAGGGGTAAGCCATTTAGGACAGAAATGAGGAGGAATTTCTTCACCCAGAGAGTGGTGAACCTGTGGAATTTTCTGCCACAGAAGGCAGTAGAGGCCAATTCATTAAATAGATTCAAGAAGGAGTTGGATATATTTCTTAAGGCTAAAGGGATCAAGGGATATGGGGAGAAAGCAGGGACAGGGTACTGAATTTGGATGATCACTCATGATCGCATTGAATGGCGGAGCAGGCTAGAGGGGCCGAATGGCCTACTCCTGCTCCTATCTTCTATGATTCTATAGCGCCTTACACGACCTCAGGACAGCCCAATTCGCTTTACAGCCATGAAGTACTTTTGAAGGCTAGTCACCGTTATAATGTAGGAAATGCGGCAGCCAAACTGCGCACAGCAAAATCCCACAAACAGCATGATATTGACCAGATAATCTGTTCTGGTGATGTTGGTTGAGGGATAAATATTGGCCAGGACACTGGGGAGAAACTCCAGTGTTCTTCTTTGAAATAGTGCCATGGGATCTTTTACGTCCACCTGAGAGCGCAGACGGGGCCTCGGTTTAACGCCTCATCCGAAAGACGACACCTCCGACAGTGCGGCACTCCCTCAGTACTGCGCTGGAGTGTCAGCCTAGATTATGTGCTCAAGTCTCTGCAGTGAGACTTGAACCCACGACCTTCTGACTCAGGCGAGAGTGCTACCAACTGAGGCCAAGACTGACACTTACATTCATAGCAAATGACTGGGAGCACGAGGAGCTCACTACATTTTGGATGTTTTGCTTACTCAATTTCCAATGATTATTGATAACAGTTGACCACAAGTGGGAGTAGCAAAGCAAGAAGGATTAGAAAGCAAGATCTTGGAAAAAGGCTGGAGTTCATGGCGACATTTTGGAAATGCCGATTCAGATGATGAAATGCTGGAGGTGCTCGACATTCAGGTAAGTGACATGGACTTCTGTATCCAACCTGTAACTGGTTACTTAACAGGTGCTGCTTAACTCACCTGGTGAGGGTCATCCAGAATGTTTTCAAGTTTCTTTGGTAGGGAGCGATTGCTGACTATTTGCTCAGCGTAGTAGGAAAGTACGCCGACATTCCAGACCTTTTCAACGGATACTCCCAAACCAAATGCATGGTATAACTGCAAAAGAAACAGGCACGATTCAAGCGTTACTAGAACTCTGCAGGTCCCAGTGGGGTAGATGTTCGACCCCTGTGCTCGCTGACCTACATTGGCTCCCAGTCCACCAACGCTTTGACTTAAAAATCTTCATTCTCCTATTCAAATCCCTCCATGGCCTCGATCTTACATAGGATTACATGGAATATACGGCACAGAAACAGGCCATTCGGCCCAACCAGTCTATGCCGCCGTTTATGCTCCACTCGCGCCTCCTCCCGTCTTTCCTCATCTAAATCTATGAGCATAACCCTCTATTCCCTTCTCCCTCATATGCTTGTCTAGCCTCCCCTTAAATGCATCTATACTATTCACGTCACCCACTCCCTGTGGCAGCGAGTTCCACATTCTCACCACTCTCTGGGTAAAGAAGTTTCTTCTGAATTCCCTATTGGATTTCTTGGTGACTATCTTATATTGATGGCCTTTAGCTATCCTTTTATAATATGGCGACCAGAACTGTACGCAGTGTGGTCTAACCAAGGTTCGATACAGGTTTAGCATAACTTCCCTACTTTTCAATTCTGCACTTCTAGAAATAAACCCTAGTGCCTGGTTTGCCTTTTTTATGGCCTTGCTAACCTGCATCGCAACTTTGTGATTTGTGTATTTGTACTCCGAGATCCCTTTATTCCTCTACCCCACCTAGACTCGCACCCTCCAAGTGATAAGTGACCTCCCTATTCTTCCTACCAAAATGTAATACCTCACATTTATCTGTGTTGAACTTCATTTGCCAATTATATGCCCATTCTGCAAGTTTATTAATGTCCTCCTGTAATTTGTTGCAGTCCTCCTCAGTATTGACTATCCCCCCCAGAATTTTTTTAAGCAGCGAGTTGTTGTGATCTGGAATGCACTGTCTGAAAGGGCAGTGGAAGCAGATTCAATAGTAACTTTCAAAAGGGAATTGGATAAATACTTGAATTGGAGAAATTTGCAGGGCAAGGGGAGTGGGACTAATTGGATGGCTCTTTCAAAGAGTCAGCACAGGCATGATGGGCCGAATGGCCTCCTTCTGTGGTGTACAATTCTATCGTACCCCAGTCGGGATCACCTTTATTTTGGAAACTGAAGACAACACTTAAAAAGTAAAGCACCTGGCGACTGGGATCCAGCAACATGTCGTAGGGACACTCGGTCTCCTGAAGCCACTGGACAGCCCCTTCCCGACAGCCGAACGAGATCACCAGAACCTTCAGCGGCACAGCGTCAAGATAGCTCTGTGCCAAACAACAAAAACGGCAATTAGCAGGGTTTCTAATTCAACAACAACAACTTGCATTTATATAGCGCCTTGGAGTGTTATCAGACAACATTTAACACCGAGCCACTAGGACAGGTGACGAAAAGCTTCGTCAAAGAGGTAGGTTTTAAGGAGGGTCTTAAAGGAGGAAAGAGAGGCGGAGAGGTTTAGAGGGGTTGAAGTATACAAGGTAACTGCACCGTAACCAGGTGCCAACTGCTCACCGAACACCTGTCTCTGCCCAAAACAGCCGGTGCGCTTAACACGGTTTGCGCTATTTACCTGCTTTAAACGTGGACGCTCTAAGGGGTGAGGATTGTACCTGATTCTTCTGAAGCTGTGCCAGGTGATCTCGTCACGGTAATCAGGCAAAATGCCTCAGCAAGACCAGCAGCAGCTTCTCCTGACGCTGGAGGAACTCTTCAAGTAGAACTTCTCTGAAATGAAAAGCAAAATGAGGAGAAGCCAGGTGTCTATCCTGCCCCATTTCTGTTAAACACGGAGCTCCTACTTACTGCACTCAGTGGGGATTTACTTTATAAGAACGAACTTGCATTTAAAAAAGAGATGAGCTTCAATGGGAGTGTTGGGGGACTGAAGAGATGGACAAATGGGAGAGTTGGGGATTGAAGAGATGGACATCAATAGGAGAGTTGGGGGACTGAAGAGATGGGCTTCAATGGGAGAGTTGGGGATTGAAGAGATGGAATTCAACATGAGAGTTGGGATACTAGAGGGATGAGCTTTGATGGAGAGTTAGGGCTATTAAAGGGATAGGGTTCAATGGGCCGAATGGCCTATTCTCCTTCCTGATTGTTCTTGTGCTATTATCAAAGTTTGGACCTCTTTAGGTAAGAGATATGCGGGTATTAGACCTGCAACTTACCAAAGCGGGCGAATTACCAAAGGGATCAGGTGTTTAATTGCTGGGTATTCCCACCATGTATCCGGGGATTTTTTCTCGCGGCGTTCCCAGAGTTCATACAATCACTTACCTCCCACTTCTTGCATCGGTGAATGTCATGTATCCAGGAACCTCTGTTCCCAGTCTCAACTGGGTCTGGAAACAGTTGCCCTTTAATCTGGCATCCACATCGCTAAGAAAACTGTTCCACTCCAACTAGGATCACAGACAGATGACAGGTACCAGTAAGTGTGACAGGACTTTATTGAATGGAAAATAAATTATTCCTCCCCCCCACCCCACAAATACTTTGTTACAAATGGTTATAGACCAGTGGGCCATAAATAACTTGGACATATATCGCCGTTCCTTCATCGTCACTGGGTCAAACCCCTAGAATTTATTACCCATTCTATCACCACACGGACTGCAGTGGTTCAAGGAGAAGGCTCACCACTACTTTCTCAGGGCAACTAGAGATGGGCAATAAATGCCGGCCTTGCCAGCAATGCCCACATCCCGAGAAAGAAGAGATCAAGGAAAAGAGCAAAGCATCCGGCCGATGTTCTGGGACTTCTCTAGGTGTCTGACTTCAGTTGGCCCACCATGGGCCAGCATTGGCGGTTAGCAGCCAATCAGAAGGCAACGCAGTGGTGACCATGGTGACCACGAGAAAGCAAGGAAGGAAGGACAAACTAACTTGCTGTGCGCGAATTGCCCGCCTGCATTACAATAGTGACTGCGCCTCAAAAGTATTGGCTGTGAAGCGCTTTGGGACGTCCCATGGACATGAAAGGAATGATACAAATGCAAGTCCTTTCTTTCCTCTTGAGGTTCTCGATGGCCAATTTCTTAACAGTAGGTTCACTTGTCACCACCAAGTGCCGATGGCTGTTAGGGTGCATTGTAAACTGGATTAGCGGACATTTGCATTACCAATTTATTCAAAGCGGTTTCACACCGACACTAAACCTGAGAGGCATAAACCAGGTGATAAGCTCGGAAGTGAGAATCTCGCTCTCTTTTGTACCGGTGTTATCTGAGGACCCCCCCCCCCCCCCCACCCCAGTATGGATTTGGGCTGCATTTACACCGTAACACGGCAGGGTCGGTGCAAAGCAATAAAGAAAGACTTTGCACCCACACCACGGCTATAATGTGAATCCATCCTTGGACACCTGTACCTGAAGGAAACTCACAGGTTGAGGCAAAACTCCGGGGGGGGGGGGGGGGTGGTAGTGCAATTTTAACCTAAGCCGCCTGTCGGATTTTACTCTCTGCTGAAGTCAATATCAGACGGAGTGTAAAACCAGCGTTCCACCCGATCTCGTAGGATTCCCACCCAGGGAGTTAGGTTAAAATTACCCCCGATATTTCAAAACAAATCTGGTGAGGTGGTTATATAGTAAAGATGGCAGAGTGCCAAAGATTAACTCAACATTCAAACAATAGGCCAACATACTGCTTCAAAACCAAAGCAGAACTACCTCAAACTGCAGCAAATCTTCCACCTGATCCCGGACAGAAGCAGAGCTGTCATATACAAAATAAATATATAGTTTTAAATATATTGTTATGCTCAACACACGTAAACAGAGCTTTACCCTCTCCCCCCAGCCCCCCCACCCCCTTTGTATGGCTTGTCTTCCCTCGAGTATAGAAGATTAAGGGGTGATCTCGGCCCAGAAATTCGCGTGTCCGGCTTGCTGCGGGGGTAAGGATCGCGCGCGCTCTTACCTACCGTGCCTGCCGTTGTGTTTTGGGCCCACGGGAACTTCGGGTCCTGGGCCTCTCCCAACTGCCGGCGCGCAGTGCTTGCGTGTTCCAGGGGCGCAGTTAGTGCGATGCAACCCCTGGGATCACGTGGGCCATGGAGAGCCAATGGCAGCAGACCATCTTTCATTCATAGATTTGACAGGAGACAAGAACAGCTAAACTTAAAATAAATTAAAAAAAACCCCATCACATTTATAAAATAACTATAGTTAAATAAATTAACTACTTTAAACAAAAATTTAAATTTTTGAAAAAATTAAAATACTTTTTAAAAGTTATAAAAATAAACTTACCTTTCTTTAAAGTATCTAAAAAAGATAAACCTGTTGAAAAAATTTTAAAATTATACTTAATTAACCACTTACCTTGTTCAAAAGGGGTCTTACACCTCCTTTTTATTAGCGTAGAATCTTCAATACTTACCCTCGTGTAGAAACCTGAAAAAAAATCTAAGTGTGCTGCGTGCGCGCAGCCTCTAGCGCGCACGCGGTTCACCTAGGAACCGCCCCCTTCACCATACCGGAAGTTCTGGTTTCCCGCGCATGCGCAGTGCATGCAGGAAACCGGCACTTCGGGAAGCAATACGGGTGAGTACGCACTGAGTACTCACCCGGGAACGGCCGAATTTTTGGGCCCTGATGTTTAAGATGATTAAAGGATTTGATAGGGTAGATCGAGAGAAACTGTTTCCTCTGGTGGGGGAGTCCAGAACAAGGGGGCATAGCCTTAAAATTAGAGCTAGGCTATTCAGGGGTGATGTCAGGAAGCACTTCTTCACACAAAGGCTAGTGGAAATCTGGAACTTTCTCCCCCAAAAAGCTGTTGAGGATGGGGGTCAGTTGGAAATTTCAACTTGATTGATTTTTGTCAGCAAGGGTATTAAGGGTTACGGAACCAAGGCGGGTAGATGGAGTTGAGATACAGATCAGCCATGATCTAATTGAATGGCGGAACAGGCTCGAGGGGCTGAATGGCCTCCTCCTGTTCCTATTCTTACTCCCCTCCTCAAAGAAGCAACGCAAGTTCCAACGCCCGCAGCTTGTTTAACTGCCCATCCTCTTACGATCCCTCGGAATACTTACTGGTAAAATGTCATCCACAGATCTTCGGCATCACTTCTCTTGTGCACGTGCAAACTTTAATGAGGAAAAAACATTCTTCAGTTAACTTCGAGAGAAAAATATCCAGAGGTTTTATATTTTTGTCTGTCGAGGTTTACATTAGAAAGTGTAACTCGTCCCCTGATCGCTTCACTTTGTAAATTATGCCGGTGACAGCAAAGGTGAAATCAAGGGCAACCGTCATCACCTTCCCCTCTGTTCTTTCCTCTCCTCCCCTCCCCCCTTTTACTACCCCTCCCCCTTTCTCTGCCTCTGCACTTGCTTAAAACCTGTTACATCTCGAACTTCTTCCAGTTCTGACGAAAGCTCATTGACCTGAAACGTTAACTCTGTTTCTCTCTCCACAGATGCTGCCTGACCTGCTGAGTATTTCCAGCATTTTCTGTTTTTATGTCATAAAGACATGTCTTGACATGTGGACTATGACAAGCTGTTTGAAGGTGTCAGCTGTGGCTCAGTTGGTAGCAGTCTTGCCTCTGAGTCAGAAGAATCACAGAATCCCCACAGTGCAGATAGAGGCCATTCGGCCCATCGAGCCTGCACCGACACATATCCCATCCTAACCCCGTAACCCCACGTATTTAATCCCCCTAACACTAAGGGTCAATTTATCATAGCCAAATCAACCTAACCCGCACATCTTTGGACTGTGGGAGGAAACCGGAGCACCCGGAGGAAACCCACGCAGACACGGGGAGAATGTGCAAACTCCACACAGACAGTCACCCGTGGCCGGATTCGAACCCGGGTCCCTGGTGCTGTGAGGTAACAGTGCTAACCACTATGCCACCGTGTTGCCCTGGTCGGAGGTTCAAGTCTCACTCCAGAGACTTGAGCACAAATATCTAGGCTGACACTCCAGTGCAGTGCTGAGGGAGTGCTGTACTGTAAGAGGTGCTGTCTAGCAGATGCGACGTTAAACCGAGGCCCTGTTTGCCCTCCTCAGGTGGATGTAAAAGTTCCCATGGTACTATTTCGAAGAAGAGCAGGGGAGATCTCCATGGTGTCCTGGCCAATATTTATCCTGCATCCCAGGGTCTTAAAAGAAGTGGCTGCAGAGATAGTGGATGCATTGGTTGTAATCTACCAAAATTCCCTGGATTCTGGAGAGGTCCCAGCAGATTGGAAAACCGCAAATGTAATGCCACTATTCAAGAAAGGAGGGAGACAGAAAGCAGGAAACTATAGGCCAGTTAGCCTAACATCTGTCATTGGGAAAATGCTGGAATCCATTATTAAGAAGGTAATAGCAGGACATTTAGAAAATCATAAGACAATCAAGCAGAGTCAACATGGTTTTATGAAAGGGAAATCGTGTTTGACAAATTTGCTAGAGTTCTTTGAGGATGTAACAAACAGGGTGGATAAAGGGGAACCAGTAGATGTAGTGTATTTGGATTTCCAGAAGGCATTCGATAAGGTGCCACATAAAAGGTTACTGCACAAGGTTGGGGGTAATATATTAGCATGAATAGGGGATTGGCTAACTAACAGAAAACAGAGAGTTGGGATAAATAGGCCATTTTCCGGTTGGCAATCAGTAACTAGTGGGGTGCCACAGGGATCAGTGCTGGGGCCTCAACTATTTACAATCTATATTAATAACTTGGATGAAGGGACCGAGTGTACTGTAGCCAAATTTGTTGATGATACAAAGATAGGTGGGTTAGCAAGTTGTGAGGAGGACACAAAGAGTCTGCAAAGGGATATAGATAGGTTAAGTGAGTGGGCAAAAATTTGGCAGATGGAGTATAATGTGGGAAAATGTGAGGTTATCCACTTTGGAAGGAAGAATGAAAAAGCAAATTATTATTTAAATGGAGTGAGATTACAAAATGCTGCGGTACAAAGGGATCTGGGGGTCCTAGTACATGAAACACAAAAAGTTAGCATGCAGGTACAGCAAGTAATTAGGAAGGCTAATGGAATGTTGGCCTTTATTGCAAGGGGTATGGAGTATAAAAGTAGGGAAGTTTTGATGCAACTTTACAGGGCGCTGGTGAGACCACACCTGGAGTACTGCGTACAGTTTTGGTCTCCATATTTAAGGAAGGATATACTTGCATTGGAGGCAGTGCAGAGAAGGTTCACTAGGTTGATTCCTGGGATGAAGGGGTTGACGTATGACGAAAGGTTGAGCCTATACTTATTGGAGTTTAGAAGAATGAGAGGTGATCTTATTGAAACATATAAGACTCTGAGGGGGCTTGACAGGGTAGATGCTGAGAGGATGTTTCCCCTAGTGGGGGTATCTAGAACTAGGGGGCATAGTTTCAGAATAAGGGATTGCCCATTTAAGACAGAGATGAGGAGGAATTTCTTCTCTCAGAGGGTTGTGAATCTTTGGAATTCTCTATCCCAGAGAGCTGTGGAGGCGGAGTCATTGAATATATTGAAGGTGGAGGTTGACAGACATTTGAACTACAAGGGAGTCAAGGGGTATGGGGAGAGAGCAGGAAAGTGTTGTTGAGGCCAAGATTGGATCAGCCATGATATTATTGAATGGCTTAGCAGGCTCGAGGGGCCGATTGGCCTACTCCTGCTCCTGTTTCTTATGTCCTTATATATCCCTCAATCAACATCACTAAAACAGATTATCTGGTCATTATCACATTGCTGTTTGTGGGAGCTTGCTGTGCACAAATTGGCTGCTGCGTTTCCTATATTACAACAGTGACTACATACACTTCAAAAGTACTTGGCTGTAAAGAACATAAGAATTAGGAGCAGGAGACCTCAACTCCACTTTCCTGCCCGATCCCCATATCCCTTGATTCCCCTAGAGTCCAAAAATCTATCTCAGCCTTGAATATACTCAATGACTCAGCATCCACAGCACTTTGGGGTAGAGATTTCCAAAGATTCACAACCTGCTGAGTGAAGAAATTCCTCCTCATCTCAGTCTTAAATGGCCAACCCCTTATCCTGAGACTTGTGACCCCTAGTTCTAGACTCTCCAGCCAGGGGAAACAATCTCTCAGCATCTACCCTGTCAATCCCCCTCAGAATCTTATGTTTCACAGAATCACAGAATCCCCACAATGCAGATAGAGGCCATTTCGGCCCATCAAGCCTGCACCGACACATATCCCACCCTATCCCCGTAACCCCACGTATTTAATCCCCCTAACACTAAGGGTCAATTTATCATAGCCAAATCAACCTAACCCGCACATCTTTGGACTGTGGGAGGAAACCGGAGCACCCGGAGGAAACCCACGCAGACACGGGGAGAATGTGCAAACTCCACACAGACAGTCACCCGAGGCCGGATTCGAACCCGGGTCCCTGGCGCTGTGAAGCAACAGTGCTAACCACTATGCCGTGTTTCAATGAGATCACCTCTCATTCTTCTAAACTCCAGAGAGTATAGGCCCAATTTATTCAATTTCTCCTCATAGGACAACCCTCTCATCCCAGGGATCAATCTAGTGAACCTCCGTTGCACCACCTCGAAGGCAAGTCTGTCCTTCCTCAGATAAGGAGACCAAAACTGTGCACAGTACTCTAGGTGTGGTCTCACCAAAGCCCGGTACAATTGTAGCAAGACTTCCTTACTCTTATACTCCAACCCTCTAGCAATAAAGGCCAACATGCCATTTGCCTTCCTAATTGTTTGCTGTACCTGCATGCTAACTCTCCGCGTTTCCTGTACTAAGACACCAAAATCTCTCTGAACACCAAC
Organism: Squalus acanthias; assembly: GCA_030390025.1. NCBI lineage: Eukaryota > Metazoa > Chordata > Chondrichthyes > Squaliformes > Squalidae > Squalus > Squalus acanthias. The sequence goes on along the minus strand of CM059433.1, from coordinate 45,606,109 downwards.
ATTTAATAGTTTCTCACCATTTAAAAATATTCTGTTTTTCTATTCTTCCGACCAAAGTGAATAACCTCACATTTCCCCACATTATACTCCATCTGCCACCTTATTGCCCACTCACTTAACCTGTCTATATCCCTTTGCAGGCTCTTTGTGTCCTCCTCACAGCTTACGTTTTCACCTAGCTTTGTATCGTCAGCAAACTTGGAAACATTGCACTGGTTCCCTTCATCTAAGTCATTAATATAGATTGTAAATAGCTGAGGCCCAAGCACTGATCTCTTGCGGCACCCCACTAGTTATAGCCTGCCAACCGGAAAATGACCTGTTTATCCCATGTCTCTGTTTTCTGTCCATTAACCAATCCTCTATCCATGCTAATATCTTACCCCCAACCCCATGTGCCCTTATCTTGCTCAACAACCTTTTATGTAGCACCTTATCGAATGCCTTTTGGAAATCCAAATATACCACATCCACTGGTTCCCCTTTATCTACTCTGCTAGTTATAAATTTGCAGAGAAATTACAGAGAGGTGCAAGAACTACAGAGTAGTAATAATGGGGACCTCAACTATCCTAATATAGACTGGGATTGTAATAATGTAAAGGGCAGAGAAGGGGAAGAATTTATGAAGTGTGTTCAGGAGAACTTTCTTGATCAGTGTGTTTCCAGCCCGATGAGGGAGGAGGCATTGCTGGATCTGGTTCTGGGGAATGAGGTAGGTCAAGTAGAGCAAGTGTCAGTAGGTGAACATTTAGGGAACAGTGATCATAGTATCATAAGGTTTAGATTAGCTATGGCAAAGGACAGGGAGCAATCTAGAGTAAAAATGTTTAACTGGGGAAAGCCAATTTCAGTGGGATGAGAACAGATCTGGCCTGGGTAAACTGGAATCAAAGATTGGCAGGCAAAACTGTAATGGAACAATAGGCTGCCTTTAAAGAGGAAATAGTTCAGGTATATTCCCTCGAGGGGGAAAGGCAGGGCAACTAAAGTCAGGGCTCCCTGGATGATGAAACAGATAGAGAATATGATGAAGGAGAAAAAGAGCGCGTATGACAGATGTCAGGTTGCAAATACACCTGAGAATCAGGCTAAATATAGAAAGGTCAGAGGAGAAGTGAAAAAGAAAATAAGGGCAAAGAGAGGGTATGAGAATAGAATGGCAGCCAGCATAAAAGGTAATCCAAAAGTCTTCTACAGGCATATAAATAGCAAAAGGGGAATAAGGAGGGGTGGGGCCGATTAGGGACCAAAAAGGAGACCTATGTATGGAGGCAGAGGGTATGGCTGAGGTACTAAATGAGGACTTTGCATCTATCTTCACCAAGGAAGAGGATGCTGCCATAGACAAACATAGTGAAGGAGGAGGTAGTCACCATCAAAGTTTGTCACCATCCTCCGCCTGCTTCACGACGACATGCAAGCCGTGATTCTGACCAACGGATCCACCACAGACCCAATTCACATTCGGACTGGGGTCAAGCAAGGCTGTGTCATCGCACCAACGCTCTTCTCGATCTTCCTTGCTGCAATGCTCCATCTCACCCTCAGTAAGCTCCCCGCTGGAGTGGAGCTAAACTCCAGAACAAACGGGAAACTGTTCAAACTCCGTCGCCTCCAGTCCAGATTCAAGGTCATCCCATCCTCTGTCATCGAATTACAGTATGCAGACAACGCTTGCGTCTGCGCTCACTCGGAGGTTGAACTCCAAACCATCGTCAACACCTTCACCAAAGCGTACGAGAGCATGGGCCTTACACTAAAGATCCGTAAGACAAAAGTCCGCTACCAACCTGCCCCTACCACACAGCACTGCTCCCCAATTATCAAAATCCATGACGAGGCCTTGGACAACGTGGACCACTTTCCATACCTCGGAAGGCTACTGTCAACAAGGGCAGATGTCGATGACGAAGTCCAACACCGCCTTCAGTGTGCCCGTGCAGCCTTCGGTCACTTGAGGAAGAGAGTGTTTGAAGACCAGGACCTCAAACCCAGCACCAAGCTCATGGTCTACAGAGCAGTAGTGATACCCGCCCTCCTGTATGCTTCAGAGACATGGACCATGTATAGCAGGCACCTCAAAGCACTGGAGAGGTACCACCAACGCTGCCTCCGCAAGATCCTGCAAATCCATTGGCAAGATAGGCGCACCAACGTCAGTGTTCTCGCTCAGGCCAACATCCCCAGCATCGAAGCTTTGACCACGCGCGATCAGCTCCAATGGACGGGCCACATCGTCCGCATGCCCGATACGAGATTCCCAAAACAAGCGCTCTACTCGGACCTCCGACACGGCAAGAGAGCCCCAGGTGGGCAGAGGAAACGCTTCAAGGACACCCTCAAAGCCTCCTTGAAAAAGTGCAACATCCCCACCTACACCTGGGAATCCCTGGCCCAAGACCGCACAAAGTGGAGGAGAAGCATCCGGAAAGGCGCCGAACACCTCGAATCTCTTTGCCGGGAGCAAGCGGAAGCCAAGCGCAAGTCAACCCAAGCACCCCACCCACCCTCCCCTTCAACCACCGTCTGCCCCACCTGTGACAGAGACTGTAGGTCCCGCATTGGACTCATCAGTCACCTGAAAACTCATTTTTAGTGTGGAAGCAAGTCATCCTCGGTTCCAAGGGACTGCCTAAGAAGAGAAGAAGGAGGAGGTAGTGGAGACACTTGATAGGATAAAAATTGATAAGAAGGAGGTATTAGAAAGGCTGGCTGTATTTAAAGTAGATAAATCACCAGGAGCGGATGGGATGCATCCTAGGATGCTGAGGGAATTGAGGGCGGAAATCGTGGAGGTGCTGGCCATAATATTCCAATCCTCCATAGATACGGGGGTGGTGCCAGAGGACTGGAGAATTTTGTTCAAAAAAGGGTGTAAAGATAAACCCAGCAACTACAGGCCAGTCAGTTTAACCTCGGTAGTGGGGAAGCTTTTAGAAACGATAATCTGGGACAAAATTATCAGTCACTTGGATATGTGTGGATTAATTAAGGAAAGCAAGCACTGATTTGTTAAAGGCAAATCGTGTTTAACCAACTTGATCGAGTTTTTTGATGAGGTAACAGAGAGGATTGATGAGGGTAATGTGGTTGACGTAGTGTACATGGATTTCCAAGAGGCGTTCGACAAAGTGCCACATAATAGGCTTGCCAGCAAAGTTGAAGCCCATGGAATAAAAGGGACAGTGGCAGCATGGATACGAAATTGGCTAAGTGACAGGAAACAGAGAGTAGTGGTGCACGGTTGTTTTTCAGACTGGAGGAAGGTATACAGTGGGGTTCCCCGGGGGTCGGTTCTAGGACCACTGCTTTTCTTGATATATATTAATGACTTGGACGTGGGTGTACAGGGCACAATTTCAAAATTTGCAGATGACACAAAACTTGGAAGTATAGTGAGCAGGAGAGTGATAGACTTCAGGAAGACATAGACAGGCTGGTGAAATGGGCGTACACGTGGCAGATAAAATTTAACGCAGAAAAGTGCAGAGTCATACTTTTTGGTAGAAAGAATGAGGAGAGGACATATAAACTGACGGGTACAATCCTAAAGGGGGTGCACGAACAGAGTGACCTAGGGGTATGTGTGCACAAATCGTTGAAGGTGGCAGGGCAGGTTGAGAAAGCAGTTAAAAAGGCTTACAGGATCCTGGGCTTCATAAATAGAGGTATAGAGTGCAAAAATGATGAACCTGTATAAAACACTCGTTCGGCCCCAACTGGAGTACTGTGTCCAATTCTGGGCACCACACTTTAGGAAGGATATGAAGGCCTTAGAGAAGGTGCAGAAAAGATTTACGAGAATGATTCCAGGAATGAGGACTTCAGTTACTGTTCCCATTGGCAGAAGGGTCGAGATTTAAGGTGATTGGCAAAAGAACCAAAGGAGACGTAAGAAAAAACTTTTTTAAGCAGCGAGTGGTTAGGATCTGGAATGCACTGCCTGAAAGGGTGGTGGAGGCAGACTCAATCTTATCTTTGAAAAGGGAGTTGGATAAGTATGTGAAGGAAAAAAATTTGCAGGGCTACGGGGAAAGGGCGGGGGAGTAGAACTAGCTGAGAGTCGGCATGGGCTTGACGGGCCGAATGGCCGCCTTCCGTGTTGTAACTATTATATGATTCTATGATCCTCAAAAAACTCTAATAAATTTGTCAAACACGATTTACCTTTCATAAAACCATGTTGACTCTGCCTAATCATATTCGGATTTTCTAAGTGAACTGTTACCACTTCCTTAATAATGGATTCCAGCATTTCCCAACGACTGACGTCAGGCTAACTGGCCTGTAGTTCCCGATTTTCTCTCTCCCTCCTTTCTTGAATAGCGGTGTTACATTTGCTACCTTCCAATCTGCTGGGACCTTTTCTGAATCTAGGGAATTTTGGAAGATCACAACCAATGCATCCACTATTGCTGCAGCCACCTCTTTTAGATCCCTTTGAGATGTCCGGAGCTCGTGAAAGGCGCTATAAAAATGCAAGTCTTTCTTTATGTTGCTGACCGCCTTCAAAAATCACCAACTGTACGAGGGAACTGGCTCCATTACTTACTTCTTGAGAAAGTTCGAATATAACTGAATCATTCCACCTAGCTGACCAATCTTCTGGGAAACAAACCCTTGCACCATTTCTGAAAAAAAAGACCAACACAAGTACAGGTTTAGTCCTCGATCCAGGGATATGGAATTAGATATGGGAAGTTCAGGGTGACTTGGGAAGCTGAAAAAGGGATGGGTGGGATTAAAAATAAGCATGGTCGCCACATGACACAACTAGACAGGCAAGGAATGTTTAACCTGACTGCCTCCAATAGAGGTGGTTCCAGAATCTCAGAAATGTGGACAAGCTTTCATCTTAAGGGAAACTAGCAGAACTGCGGGGGAGAGGGGGGGCGGGGGGAGAGGGGGTGCGGGGGGAGAGGAGAGGCGGAGGACAGGGGAACAAGGGGATAATGCCTCACTGCCATGTGTCTCATTGATGTAGCAACGGACCTCAAATTGCAGGTTAAAGGGACAGGTTCGACCCCCATCTCCCCCCAACCCCAATTCCCACCTCCTCGTCCCTCCCAATTCTCCTCCCCCACACCCCATTCCCACTCCGCCCAGAGTCTGGTCCCTTTAACCAGCTCTCCGGGCCTGGCCCTTTAACTGGCTCCCCGGGACTGCCCCTTTAACCGGCTGCACGGGCCTGCCCTTTTAACCGGAACCCTGGCTGCGCCCCTTTAACCGGCTCCCCGGGCCTTTTCTTTTAACCGGCTCCCCAGGCCTGCCCCTTTAACCGCAGGAATGGCAGCTCAACATACCAGGTTACAGGGTTTTCAGGCGAGATAGAGAGGGGGATAAAAAAGGAGGGGGTCGCAATATTGATTAAAGACTCAATTACAGCTGTGAGGAGGGAGGATATCTTAGAAGGATCATCAAATGAGGCCACATGGGTTGAACTGAAAAACAAAAAAGGGGCAATCACACTGCTGGGAGTGTACTATAGACCCCCCAAACAGTCAGAGGGAGATAGAAGAGCAAATATGTAGGCAAATTTCTGAGACGTGCAAAAATATGGCCGTAATAGTAGGGGATTTCAACTTCCCTAATATTAACAGGGATAAAATTAGTGTGAAAGGCATAGAGGGAGCAGAATTCATAAAATGCATTCAGGAGAACTTTTTTAGCCAGTACGTAGCAAGCCCAACAAGAGAGGGGACGGTTCTGGACCTAATTTTAGGGAATGAGGCTGGGCAGGTGGAAAGGGTATCAGTGGGAGAGCATATTGGTGGTAGTGATCATAATTCAGTTAGCATGGATTTGTTAAGGGAAGATCGTGTCTGACTAACTTGATTGAATTTTTTGAGGAGGTAACAAGGAGGGTCGATGTAGTCTATATGGATTTTATTAAGGTTTTTGATAAAGTCCCACATGGCAGACTGGTCACAAAGGTAAAAGCCCATGGGATCCAAGGCAAAGTGGCAAGTTGGATCCAAAATTGGCTCAGGCAGGAAACAAAGGGTAATGGTCAAAGGGTGTTTTTGTGACTGGAAGGCTGTTTCCAGTGGGGTTCCGCAGGGCTCAGTACTGGGTCCTTTGCTCTTTGGGGTATATATCAACGATTTGGACTTGAATGTAGGAAGTATGATTAAGAAGTTTGTAGATGATACAAAAATTGGCTGTGTGGTTGATAATGAAGAAGAAAGCTGCAGACTGCAGGAAGATATCAATGGACTTGTCAGGTGGGCAGAACAGTGGCAAATGGAATTCAATCTGGAGAAGTGTGAGGTAATGCATTTGGGGAGGTCTAATGAGGCAAGGGAATACACTATAAATGATAGCACACTGAGAAGTGCAGAAGATCAGAGGGACCTTAGAGTGCATGTCCACAGATCCCTGAAGGTAGCAGGACAGGTAGATAAGGTGGTTAAGAAGGCATACGGGATACATGCCTTTATTAGCCGAGGCATAGAATATAAGAGCAGGGAGGTTATGCTTAAACTGTATAAAATACTAGTTAGGCTGCAGCTAGAATACTGCGTGCAGTTCTGGTCACATTACAGGATGCAGAGGAGATTTACGAGGATGTTGCCTGGGCTGGGGAATTTTAGCTATGAGGAAAGATTGGATAGGCTGGGATTGTTTTCTTTGGAACAGAGGAGGCTGAGGGGAGACCTTATTGAGGTGTATAAAATGATGAGGGGCCTAGCTAGAGTGGATAGGAAGGACCTATTTCCCTTAGCAGAAGGGTCAATAACCAGGGAGCATAGATTTAAAGTAATTGGTTGGAGGTTTAGAGGGGATTTGAGGAGAATTTTTTTCACCCAGAGGGTGGTGGGGGTCTGGAACTCACTGCCTGAAAGGGTGGTACAGGCAGAGACCCTCATCACATTTAAAAAGTACTTGGATATGCACTTGAAGTGCCATAACCTACAAGGCTACGGACCAAGTGCTGGAAAGTGGGATTAGGCTGGATAGCTCTGTCGGCCGGCACGGACAAGATGGGCCGAATAGCCTCCTTCTGTGCTGTAAATTTCACAGAATCACAGAATCCCCACAGTGCAGATAGAGGCCATTTCGGCCCATCGAGCCTGCACCGACACATATCCCACCCTATCCCCGTAACCCCACGTATTTAATCCCCCTAACACTAAGGGTCAATTTATCATAGCCAAATCAACCTAACCCGCACATCTTTGGACTGTGGGAGGAAACCGGAGCACCCGGAGGAAACCCACGCAGACACGGGGAGAATGTGCAAACTCCACACAGTCACCCGAGGCCGGATTCGAACCCGGGTCCCTGGCGCTGTGAGGCGACAGTGCTAACCACTATGCTACCGTGTTGCCCTAAATTTCTATGATTCTATGACCCTGGGCTTGCCCCTTTAACCACCTCCCCAGGCCTGCTCCTTTAATCGGCTCACCGGGCCTGCCCCTTTAACCGGGTCCCTGGGCCTGCCCCTTTAACCGGGTCCCTGGGCCTGCCTCTTTCACCTGCTCCCTGGGCCTGCCCCTTTAACCGGGTCCTTGGGCCTTTAAATGTCCCCTCCGGGCCTGCCCATTTAATTGGCTTCCTGGGCCTGCCCCTTTAACCGGGTCCTTGGGCCTTTAAATGTCCCCTCCGGGCCTGCCCATTTAATCGGCTTCCTGGGCCTGGCCCTTTAACCTGTCCCCCAGCACACTCACCGCCGCTGCTCTCCACCCTGGCGGTGGCCAGGATCTCCCGGCCGGCCCGCGACAGGTCCCCGAGGGCCCGCAGCAGCTCCCTTTCACCCCGACCCGGCTCCACCATCGCGGCCGCTCCCGGTGGCACAGCCAGGCCGCACCTCCACCCCAGACAGCAGGGGGGGGGGGGGGGGAAGGGAAGGAGAGAGGAGAACAGCTGGGGGCGGGGGCTGCGGGGAGATTGAATGTGGTCAGGCATTATATAAACGGAAGACTTTCATTTTCTAACTGTTTCCTGCTTCTTTTCCACTCTCTACTTCTATCTGTTTCTCTCCTAGCAGTCAGTTGTATTTCATTGTGGTCTCTCTTTTGCTGTTTATGTTTCACTCTCTCTCTGGTTTTTTCCCCCCGTAACTTTTTCTCTAAGTTTCTCCTTTCCTTTCTTCCGTACATCTCCCATTATCTTGAATGTTTATAACTGACATACTCTATTTGTATACCTTACCTTTTGTTAGAGCCCAGTGTAAACAGCAGCATATATCCACCTGACACGGATAAGTAGACTGGCTGCGAGGGAACTAATGCAACGCACCCAAGTGAGAGAAAAGCCCGAGGTTTTGGTGTTGAGGCCGGGGTGGGGGGATCGGCGGCAGGGGGGGGGGGGGGGAGGGGTGGTGAAATAGCCCTGGTGACCTTGAATCTTACAGCACAGAATTAGGCCATTAGGTCCATTGTGCCTGTGCCGACACTTTGAAAGAGCGCTCCAATTAGTCCCACTCCCCATAGCACTTTTCCTTTTCAAGTGTTTATCCAATTCCCTTTTGAAAGTTACTTTCAGACAGTGCATCCAGATCACAACAACTCGCTGCTTAAAAAAAATCATCTTCCCTCTGGTCCTTTTGCCAATTAAGTTAAATCTGTGTCCTCAGATTACCGACCCTCCTGCCAGTGGAACTATGAAATGGAATGGTTTGCAAGTAGTGGGCAGTCTAGACTCTGGGCAGGGTTTGGGAGAAGAATGGGTAATCGGTGTGCTGTGCTGGCCACGTGGAAGTCAAGGGTTTGTGCAATCTTTATTTTTCTGTTGGCTGTAGTTTTCAGAGATCAGATCTCGCAGCACTGTCGTGGCTTTCAATCTGGTATAAGAACATAAGAAATAGGAGCAGGAATAGGCCACTTGGCCCCTCGAGCCTGCTCCGCCATTCAATAAGATCATGGCTGATCTTGGGCTCAAAGCCACTTCCCCACCCACTCCCCATAACCCTTCACTCCCTTATCTTGCAAAAATCTGTCCATCTCCACCTTAAATGTATTTAATGACCCAGCCTCCACAGCTCTCTGGGGCAGAGAATTCCACAGATTTACGACCGAGAAGAAATTCCTCCTCATCTCAGTTCTAAAAGGGTGACCCTTTATTCTAAAATTGTGCCCCCGTGTTCTAGATTTCCCCACGAGGGGAAACATCCTCTCTGCATCTACCTTGTCGAGCCCCCTCAGTATCTTATGTTTCAATAAGATCACCTCTCATTCTTCTAAATTCCAATGAGTATAGGCCCAGCCTGCTCAACCTTTCCTCATAAGTCAACCCCCTCATCTCTGGAATTAACCTAGTGAATCGTCTCTGAACTGCCTCCAATGCAAGTATATCCTTCCTTAAATAAGGAGACCAAAACTGTATGCAGTACTCAAGGTGTGGTCTCACCAATACCCTGTACAGTTGTAGCAGGACTTCCCGGTCTTTATACTCCAACCCCTTTGAAATAAAGGCCAACATTCCATTTGCCTTTTTGATTACTTGCTGTACCTGCATGCTAACTTTTTGTGTTTCATGCACAAGGACCCCCAGGTCCCTCTGAACTGTAGCATTTTGTAATCTCTCTCCATTTAAATAATAATTTGCTTTTTTATTTTTCCTGCCAAAGTGGATAACCTCGCACTTTCCCACATTACACTCCATCTGCCAAATGTTTGCCCACTCACTTAGCCTGTCTATATCCCTTTGCAGGTTCTTTGAGTCCTCTGCACAACTTGCTTTCCCACCCATCTTTGTATCATCCGCAAACTTGGCTATATTACACTCAGTCCCTTCATCTAAGTCATTAATGTAGATTGTAAATAGTTGAGGCCCCAGCACCGATCCCTGTGGCACCCCACTAGTTACCGTTTGCCAACTGGAAAATGAGATTAAAATAAACTGAGATTATTCAACAGAGCATTGAAAAATTGTAGTCTATTGAGTTACATACCAAGTTCCAAACAATCTCCATTTCAGTTACTTCCCCGAATGCTTCCCACCCTAAATGTTAGACAAAAATATAAGTTTTTGTCCTGGTAAGACTTGTATAATTGACATATTATAGCAACTCATTCAAAATGCAAGATTAAAGTTGGTGAATGAAGGCTGCAAGCAAATTCCTTACAATCCGGAATTAGTTGAGATTAAGTGCGAATTGAATCGTATCCTATAGGGACAGAACACTGTTGGAAGCTTAAATCCCAGACAATGCGTATTTAACTTCTCATTGCCATTCCATGGGATAATTTTTATGTTATTACGTCAAATATTCCAAATGTGTGATTGTTCCTATTGTCACTCTTGATCGACAGCCCTATATCTTCAAAGGAAATGTAAGATGCAAGACATTGGAATGTTTCAATAGTCAGTCCTAGCCCATTGAGGCAGAACTAGATGTTTGGAAATGCATTGAATTCTGAGTCTCAGATAGTTCATGAGATGCAGCTTTTGGGGCGAGACGTTAAAGATTTCCTACCGTTTATCCAGGAGCAAGACTCATCCGATTCACCTGTTATGTTCCCAGAAACCCAAAGAAAAGCTGAAAGCACGTATGTTGTACTGATGCAGTACTGTAGTTGCACACAATTGCCTGTCAAGTGATAGAAGACTCGTTGCATAAAAAAGTTTTTCCTCATGTCGCCTCTGGTTCTTTTGCCAATCACCTTAAATCTGTGCCCTCTAGTTATTTACTCTATCTAAACCCTTCATGATTTTAAACACCTCTATCAAATCTCCTCTTAGCCTTCTCTGCTCCAAGGAGAACAACCCCAGCTTGTCCAGTCTATCCACATAACTGTAATCCCTCATCCCTGGAACCATTCTAGTAAATCTCTTCAAAGCCTTCATGTCCTTCCTAAAGTGTGATGCCCAGAATTGGACACAATACTCCAGCTGGGGATGAACTAGTGTTTTATATAGGTTTAGCAAAACTTCCTGGCTTTTGTACTCTATGCCTCTATTTATAAAGCCCAGGATCCTAAATACTTGGAGAAAAAATTGCAGGGCTATGGGGAAAGAGTGGGGAAGTGGGACTAACTGGATTGCTCTTCGAAAGAGCCAGCGCAGACTTGATGGGCTGAATAGCCTCCTTCTGTGCTGTACTATTCTATGATTCAACTACTATCTAGGTGTCAAATGTGAGCAGTTCACACCTATCTAAAGAACTCACATTTTTATATATATGGTGCCTTATTGGGGTAGATTTGGGTTTGGGTCTGTTTTCGGACCCAAACTCGATGTTGCACGTCTAGCCCGTGCCTGAACCAAGGGGGCCGAGGATTGATGGAAATAGGTCCTCGGGTCTCATCAGCATATTTGGCGCGGACTGCTTCCACAAGTAAGTCCCGCTCTTGCTACTCCTGGTTCCACAGGAATATGTGCTTTCAAAATAATTAACTTGCCTTTAGTTGGCAGCTGCTGAAGAATCCCGAGCAGGGGCAGTCCCAATTCCTGTCCAGCTCATTGGCGACTAATTTCTGGATGGGGTCCTTCAACAATTTGCATTTATATAGCGCCTTTAACGTAGTAAAATATCCCAAGGTGCCTCACAGGAGCGTTATCAAACAAAACTTGACACAGCCACAAGCTTGGTTAGAGAGGTAGGTTTTAAGGGGTGTCTTAAAGCAGGAGCGAGAGATAGAGGTGTTTAGGGAGGGAATTCCAGAGCTTAGGGCCTAGGCAGCTGAAGGAAAGGCTACCAATGGTGGAGCGATGGAAATCAGGGACATGCAAAAGGCCAGAATTAGAGGAGCGCAGAGATCTCAGAGGGTTGTAGGGCTGGAGGAGGTGATAGAGACAGGGAGAGGTGAGGCTGTGGAGGGATTTGAAAACAAGGTTGAGAATTTTAAAATAGAGATGTTGCCAGACCGGGAGCCAATGTAGGTCAGCGAGGCGTGAATGAGACTTGGTGCGAGTTAGGATATGGGCAACAGAGTTTTGGACGAGCTTAAGTTTGTGTAGGGTGGAAGATGGGAGGCCGGACAGGAGCATTGGAAGAGTCAAGTTTAGAGGTAACAAAAGCATGGATGAGGGTTTCAGCAGATGATGAGCTGAGGCAGGGATGGAGTCGGGCGATGTTAGAGGTAGAAGGCGGCGGACTTGGTGAAGAGTGGATATGTGGTTGGAAACAGGCAAAGGGCCCCATGAATTTAGCAGTGGGACCAAAGTCTATGTAGATTGGGTGCAGGCCTGCCAAATTGGTATGCTTTGCGCCCATCCAACAGGCACAACACGTACTCATGACATCCAAGTACTTTACAACCAATGGATTACAATGCAAGTGCAGTCTCTGCTGTTACGTAGGTAAGTCCCATAATGTTTTCGGTTGAGGGAGGAATGTTGGGCAGAACTCCCTGCTCTTCAGATAATGCCATGGGTACTTTAACGTCCACCTGCACTCAGACAGGTTTAACGTCACATCCAAAATACGGCATCTCTGACTGTGCAGCACTCCCTCTGTACTGCAATGAATTGTCAGACCAGATTTTGTGTTGAAACACTGGAGTGGGGCCCCACAACCTTCTGGCTGAGAAGCAAGAATCCTAACAAATGAGCTAGGCAGACAATACTAGGTATATCATTGACTGGTAAAAATTGTTTACACAGTGTTGAGAAAGCATTTGAGATTTCTTCAAAGAAATTTGCTCAGTGAGGTTGTTCTGAGCTGTGAGAAGCTGCCCAGACCAGGTACACCTGCTTTGGAGCCCCAATACCTTCAGTTCACTCGGAAATGGCATAGCCAAGTCACAGTGGAGAGCTAGGACACCTTGGCACTTAGAACCAATTTTTGCTTCATTTTACTGTATTCTAAAAAAAAAATGATGGGTCATAGGAACAGGAGTAGGCCATTGATCTCCTCAAGCCTGTTCTGCTATTCAATGAGATCATGGCTGATCTGCAACCTAACTCCATATACCCGTCGTTGGCCCAAATCCCTTAATACCTTTGGTTAACAAAAAGCTATAAATCTCAGTTATAATTAACAATTGATCTAGCATCTATTGCAGTTTGCAGAAGAGTTCCAAACTTGTGTGTAGAGGTGTTTCCTAACTTCACTCCTGAAAGGTCTGGCTCTAATTTTTAGACTATGCCCCCTAGTCCTAGAATCCCCAATCAGCGGAAATAGTTTCTCTCTATCTACCCTATCTGTTTCCCTTAATATCTTGAAAACTTCGATCAAATCACCCCTTAACCTTCTAAATTCCAGGGAATACAATCCTAATTTGTGTAATCTCTCCTCGTAATTTAACCCTTGGAGTCCGGGTATCATTCTGGTAAACCTACGCTGCACTCCCTCCAAGGCCAATATATCCTTCCGAAGGTGTGGTGTCCAGAACTGCTCACAGTGCTCCAGGTGTGGCCTAACCAGGGTTTTGTAAAGCTGCAGCTTAACTTCTACCCCCTTGTATTCTAGTCCTCTAGCTATAAAGGCCATTAATTCATTAGTCGTTTTGATTATTTTCTGTACTTGTTCATGACATTTTAATGATCTATGTACCTGGACTCAAGTCTCCTTTGGACCTCCACTGATTTTAGCTTTTCACCATTTAGAAAGTACCCTGATCTTTCCTCTTTAGGTCCACCTCCAAAAACACAAAGTACTGTGTGTATTTTCATTCATTGTTTCATTTTACTTCAGTTTCTCTCTCTGGTAATAAAAAGATTCATAGAGCAGCCTGAAATATATGGTCTGTCAGTGTGGTGTTGACCTGTCTATCAGAGAATGCAGTAATGGGCTTGCTGTGCTATTTCTAGAAACATAGGAACAGCAGTGGGCCATTCAGCCCCTTGAGCGTGTTCTGCCATTTACTTAGATCATGGCTAATCTGTTCCTCAACTCCATTTACTGACTATAAACCAGCTATAAAACAGTAGATTGTTAGTGGAGACATGCTACATCCCATTCACTATATATATTAAGTTTAAGTTTCGATTCATAACCAGCACAGGCCTTCCTGTGGGAGCTGCCTTTGGCAATGAGCACAAGTGTGGAAGACAGTAAAATTGTTACACCCTGAATATTATGTCCAAATTCTAGGAAGTAGAGGTCATATGAAAAGTTAAACAAGGTGGGACTTGAAATGTGGTCAAAATATTGCAACTGTATACCTTGCATAAGTGGAAGGTCACGGTCTCACTGAATCCACATCAATACACTAACTGAGCATACAACGGATCTAAGAAAGCACATAGCTTTCATTACGTACCACAGCCATTCAATTCAAGAGCAAGAACATATTTCTATAGTCAGCACATTCAAAGGAAACAAACATGGGCTTTCAAGTCATCACATCTGATAAAGAACCCAGCAACCTGCACCTGCTTATTCAGTGGGTTGCAAGTTGACATCCAATTGCCAGAACCAACAGATTAGACAAATACAGAAATAAAGAAAACAATTAAAACCAGAGATTAGAAAAAATCCTTTACACTGGGGATCGTTACAACGTGGAATTCTCTGCCACAGATTTGTTGAGGTAGTCCGTAAAAACTTTTAAAAGGGAATTAGTTGCTTGAAGGAGGACGTGGCGAGTACTGTGGGATTAGACTAGGTGGCTCATGTGGAGAATACCAGTGCAAATTTATAAAAGGGTAGAATGGCCTATTTCTATGCTGCAACATTCCATGATTCTGAAACTCAAATATAATTTGGACTCCACATTTTTTAGTTTTTAAACTGAAAAACATTTACTTCCCCAGGATTAAAAAAAATAATGAATTTCACCCAATTTTCCAGCTTTTTTTTGTTTGAAGTGCTCCATTATTCTCTGAACAAACCTTTAAAACAAGAAACTCTAGATTTGAATTTTAAATGCTGTTGGCATCTCAAAAACAATCTCTGTCTGCCCGGCCTTCTGATCAGCCAAACAGCACTAGTGCAATACGCACTACACCGAGAATGAACACTGAACTTTTGCACACAACTTTTCTTAACTCTGCATCTGCACTATACTTCACCACCCCCCCACCCCCTCCATTTTACACCGAACGTTTGATTATTATTCTCCCGATTTTCACCTCTCTGAACAATCCATAATAAACTGTGCCACAAAGTCCCAGCACTTTTTTTCACAAACATAAACACCCCAAATCTGAACTCAGATTACAGAAAAGTGGCCTTTATGTAAATACCAAAGTGAAAGTACGTCAAACACCACTTAAAAGCTGTATGTCTGAATTTGGTTCAGTGGAGCCTAACCATTTCTGCAGACCAATCGTGCAAAGGTGAACAGTCAGAGTTAGAGGACATTCACACTACTGGTTTACCATCACTGCAAAGCAGTTTTCACTTTGTACCGCTGCTAAGCTTGTGTAAAAAGAAAAAAGAACGATCTCAGGACGTCCCAAAGCGCTTTACAGCCAATGAAGTACTTTTGAAGTGCCGCTACTGTTGTAATGTAGGAAACGTGGCAGCCAATTTGTGCACAGCAAACTCCCACAAACAGCAGTGTGATAATGACCAGATAATCTGTTTTAGTGATGTTGATTGAGGGATAAATATTAGCCAGGACACTGGGGATAACTCCCCTGCCCTTCTCCGAAATAGTGCAGCACTCCCTCAATACGGCACTGGAGTGATGGCCTAGATTATGCGCTCAAGTCTCTGGAGCGGGACTTGAACCCACGATCTTCTGAGTGTCAATCCAGTGTAAATGTCCGACCCTCCTCCAGCGAGTCTCCCCGCTTTATCCTGTCGGGAACAGACTCTGGATTTCAAGCTGTATTTACGTTACCACTGTAGCATCGGTCAGAGGATTATGGGGCACAACTGGGAATTTTTTTTTGGTAATGCAATGATAAAGGAATTGTTTTAGGGTGAATTCACACTGTGACTGCAGCATTAGTGCAAAACAGTCTTGCACAGACCCTTCAGTTGTAAACACACTCTAAACAACTTGCATTTATATAGTGCCTTTAACATAGTAAAACATCCCAAGGAGCTTCACAGAAGCGTAATCAGACTAAAATGGACACCAAGGCCAAGAAGCAGCTATTAGGAGGGTTGACTAAAAGCTTGGTCAAACGGATGGGTTTTAAGGAGGGTCTTAAATAAAGGAGAAGATTAGCCTAGTGCCTAGACAGCTGATAGCACGGCAGCCAATGGTGGGGTAAAGGGAGTGGGGGCGCACAAGAAGCCAGAGTGACAAGAACGCAGAATTCTTGGAGGGTTGGAGGAGGTTACAGATAGAGAGGGGCACAGTCATGGAGGGATTTAAACAGGAGGATATATACAGGTGGAACCTGATCAACAACAACTTGCCTTTAATGCAGTAAAACGTCCCAAGGCGCTTCACAGGACCGTTATCAAACAAAATTTGACACTGAGCCACATAAGAGAAATTAGGGTAGATGACAAAAAGCTTGGTCAAAGAGGTAGGTTTTAAGGAGCGTCTTAAAAGGAGGAAAAAGAGAGGTGGAGAGGTTTAGGGAGGGAATTCCAGAGCTTAGGGCCTAGGCAACAGAAGGCACGGCTGCCAATGGTGGAGCAATTAAAATTGGGGATGCGCAAGAGACCACAATTGGAGGAGTGCATAGATCTCGGAGGGTTGTAGTTCTGGAGGAGTTTACAGAAATAGGGAGGGGTGAGGCCATGGAGGGATTTGAAAACAAGGATGAGAATTTTAAAATCGAGGTGTTGCTTAACCGGAAGCCAATGTAGGTCAGCGAGCACAGTAGTGATGGGTGAATGAGTCTTGGTGCGAGATAGGATATGGGCAGCAGAGTTTTGGGTGAGCTTAAGTTTACGGAGGGTGGAAGATGGGAAGCCATCCAGGAGTGTGTTGGAATAGTCAAGTCTAGAGGTAACAAAGGCATGGATGAGGGTTTCAGGAGCAGATGAACTGAGGCAGTGGCGGAGTCGGACGATGTTAGAGGTGGAAATAGGCGGTCTTAGTGATGGCGCGGATATGTGGTCAGAAGCTCATCATGGGGTCAAATACGACACCAAGGTTGCGAACAGTCTGTTTAGTCTCAGTTGCCAGGGAGATGGGATGGAGTTGGTGGCTTGGGAACAGAGTTTGTGGCAGGGACAGAAGACAATGGCTTTAGTCTGCCCAATATTTAGTTGGAGGAAATTTCTGCTCATCCAGTACTGGATGCCGGACAAGCAGTGTGACAGTTTATGATCCTATGTCTTCGGATGATTCCTTCATCATTGCACTACGCACTACAAAAGATTCCCCCTTTGTGTGCCATAACCTATTCAATTTTTTTTGCACAAAGGTTTGGATTTAAGCAAATACAATTATTGCCACAAATTGCTTTTACTAGTGGAATATAACCAGACACAAAAATCAAAGTAGTCCGTACAGGGCAGGTGCTATTGAAAATGGCAGCTGACATCGGAGAGAACGTTAATCTTAATGCTGTATGTAAGGTAAGGCAGTAAGTTCATGATGGGTCCCACATAAACGGGTATTTATACAATATTAATGTTAAAGCAATTAATAAAAAATAACATGGTTAGCTGCGCAGGGAACGACTGCAATGACTGTTTCATCCGCAAAACGGTTCAGGAGTTTACACAAACGAATTGGTGCTTTCCGGGTTGACGCGAATGATCCGAGATCCATTGCGGAGATCCTGGAGCTGTTTGGCCGGTGTTCCAACTCCTTCCTCGAACCGTCTCTCCACCACAGGGAGGACAGTCTCGTACAGGAAGGAAACGTTCTCGCGAATGAAGACTTTCTTCTCCGGGTCCTGTTCGCAGCGCAGGCTGTAGTCGACGTGCTGCACAGCCACCAGGATGATCTCACGGAGGCTCTCCAGAAGGACCATGTGCAGTTCGGGGAAGTAGAGCTTCAGCCCTTCCTCCAAGAAGGCCATCAGCTGCTTCGTGAAGGCCACGATGGTGTAGCTGAGGTTGACCCAGCAGTCGTCGCCCGTGTACTGATCAAAATTGGTGATGCCGCTGCCCTTCATCTCCTCCTTCAGCTTCGCCAAGGCCTCGGGCGTCATCAGATTCATCTTTCTCCACATCTCCTCAGAGTTGCGGTGCTTGGTGGCTTCCATGATGATACCCTTGTAGCTGTGGAGGGCGGCCTTGATGTCCTTGACCAGCAGGGCCTGGAGAGTGAAGGTGAGGTCCAGGCCGATCTCGCTGAGCTTGCTGCAGTGCTCCTTGGCCACCTCCACGCACTCGGCCGTGGTGGACAGGCTCTCCTTGCTGTCAAACACCTGCTTGCTGAAGGCGTCGACGAAGAGCCGGGTGGCCGAGCGCGACCACACCACGAAGGCCGAGTAGCAGCCGCTGTCGCCGGCGAAGTCCATCTCGAACTCCTTGGCCGTGTCCAGCAGGCCGGTGAAGAAGATGTTGCAGAGCTTGTGGATGTAGAGCAAGGTGGCACCCTCGATGCGCAGCTGCCGGATGGCCGTCTGCACGGCGGCCGCCCGGTTCTTCAGGAAGAGCTCGCAGGCCTTGGTCGACTGGCCCAGCCGGATGAGCTGAGAGACGGCGCGCCGGGTGGCCCGCGGACCCCCCCGCAGCGAGCGCCCGGGCGACAGCTCGTAGACCAGCACGTCGGTCAGCCGGCGGACCCTCTGCTCCACCCGGCTGCGTAGCTGGCGCACCCCGGGCTGGCCGGCCGCTCCGCTCAGGTAGTCGGACAGCTTGTCCAGCAGGTCGACGGCCCCTTCAAAGTCCCGCTGGGCGATGCAGACGTCCAGGTCCTCGGGCAGCTCTTGGATCCACTCCAGGCTCAGGTCCACCAGCTCCAGGGCCGGGTCCGGCTCCTCCTCGAACGGGTTGGCCTTGGGCGACAGAGGCTGCTGCTGCGTCTTCTTCTCCTCCTCGGC
This sequence comes from Squalus acanthias, assembly GCA_030390025.1. Lineage (NCBI taxonomy): Eukaryota > Metazoa > Chordata > Chondrichthyes > Squaliformes > Squalidae > Squalus > Squalus acanthias. The sequence continues at coordinate 45,587,368 of CM059433.1, read as the reverse complement.
CACCAGCAGCAGGGCCTCGGCCTTTTCCACCTCCAGGCGCTCGGTCAGCGCCTTGTTCTTCTTGGTCTGGTCCAGGATCTCCAGCCACTCCTTCTTGACCTTGGCGTTCTCGGCCTGGAAGACCCGCGTGTCGGGGAACATGAGGATCTTGAACATGTCGCGCATGGGCCCGTTGTCCTTGACGTTGACCACGGCGAAGCTGTCCAGCTGGTAGAGGGCGTCGTAGCGGTAGCGCACGGCCCCGCGCCGGCTGGGCAGCCAGGCGGCCACCAGCAGGCAGTCGTTCATGAGGAAGGCGTGCACCCGCTGCACCTGGGCGGCGCTCTCGGCGTCGCACTCCAGCAGGTCGCCGTTGTAGACCAGGTAGCGGCCGGGGGCCTGCAGGATGTCCTGGCAGCCCTCCACCTTCTCCAGCAGGGTGGTGAGGGTGCGCTGCTTGTGCTCTTCGGCCTCCCGGGGCAGGATGAGGAAAGCCTCGGAGGAGGAGGAGGTGGTGACGGTGGAGGTGGAGGAGGAGGCCTGCAGGTGGCGGGAGCCCTGCTGCTGTTGCTGGAGCTGCTCCCTGTCGGCCGCCAGCAGCAGCTGGGTCAGGCCGTCCATGATGCCCTTCTGCTCGGTGAGGATGTGGCTGAGCTGGTACATCTCGCTCTCCAGGTAGCTGATCTCCCGCGCCGTCTCGATGAACTGCCGGTAGTTCTTGTAGACGTTCTTCTTCAGGTTCTGCGCCGTCTCGTCGGCCAGGCTCTGGATCTTGTGCCGGTGCTCCTGCAGGTCGCGGTCGCCGTCCGACTGCTGCGATAGCTGCTTGACGTAGAGGGCCGGCTCGAAGCGCGGCGCCTCCAGCTGGCGCCGGAGTTTGGAGGCCCCATCCGCCGCCATCTGAGCACCGGGTGGGGTGGGGCTAATAGGCCGCGGCCGAGCCGATCCAATCCGCCGCCCTCGAGTTTTAAAGCGTCCCGGACCAAGGCCTCACCTCAGTGCGCTGGACCCAACCGTCCACCTCCGCTTGCACCACCAGCTGACGCGCTGCCCGCCCCGCCCGCGGCTTCCGATTGGCTAGCCGACGGTGATTACTAGCCCGCCCATTGGTCGGATCCTTTACTGACTCGCCCGTGGCTTCCGATTGGCCAGCCGACGGTGATGATCAGCCCGCCTATTGGTCGGATCTTTCCCTGGCCCTTTGACAGCTTTCGATTGGCCGAGTGACGATGTTTTCCAGCCCGCCCATTGGGCGGATTAGCCACTCTTTCATCATGTGGAAGTGAGGCGGGCTGCGCATGCTCGTTGATAGTTGGAGCCGCAGAATGGAGGGTGATCTCTTGCTGGCGCTCCAGCTGCAGGCGGCCTGGGAAGGGGAGGCTGCTGCTGCCGCCGCCGCCGCTGCCCAGAGCCCGGGGCCCGCCGACGGCCAGGCGCCGCTCTCGGTGGTGGACGGGTCGTGGGAGCTGATTGACCCGAACCCCGACCTGCGCGCCCTCTTCCTGCATTTCAACGAGCGCTACTTCTGGGGCCGGCTGGCCGGGGTGGAGGTGCGATGGAGCCCGCGTATGACGCTGTGAGTGGCGGGGAGGTGCCGGGGCCTGGCCCGGGGCTTGAGGCAGGCTGTACTGCGCGGAGTGCAGGTCCCCGCATTACCGGAAGGCTGTGATTGCACTAGAGAGGGTACAGAGGAGATTTACCAGGGGGCTGGAGACAAATCTCTGAGAAATGCAAAAACAATAGGGTAGTCATCGTCGGGGATTTCAACTACATCAACTGGGATATAATCAGTGTGAAAGGTATAGAGGGCGCAGAATCTTAAAATGCATTCAGGAGAACCTTTTTTAGCCAGTATGTAACAAGCCCAACAAGAGAGGGGGCGGTTCTGAACTTAGTTTTAGAGAATGAAGCTGGGCAGGTGGAAGGGGTATCAGTGGGAGAGCATACTGGTGGTAGTGATCAAAATTCAGTTAGATTTAGTGTAGTTATAGAAGAGGACAAGGATAGACCAGGAGTAAAAGTTCCCAATTGGGAAAAGGCCAATTTTACTAAGCTGAGATGTGATTTAGCAAAAGTGGACTGGAAGCAGCTACTTGAAGGTAAATCAGTGTCAGTTCAGTGGGAGGAGATAGTGAGGATTCAGAGCAAATATGTTCCCACTAAGAAAAAGGATGGGACTCCCAAATGTAGAGCCCCCAGATGTCAAGGAGCATACAGAGTAGGATAAGGAAAAAAAGGGAAGCTTTTGTCAGACACTGAGCTCAATACTGCAGAAAGCCAAGAGGAGTATAGAAAGTGCAGGGGTGAAATTAAAAAAGGAAATTAGGAAAGCAAAGAGCGGGCATGAAAAAATATTGGCAAGTAAAATCAAGGAAAACCCAAAGATGTTATATAAATACATAGAGCAAGAGGATAACTAAAGTAAGAGTAGGGCCCATTAGAGACCAAAAAGGTAACCTGTGTGTGGAGACTGAAGATGTGGGTATGGTTCTTAATGAATACTTTGCGTCTGTCTTCACAAATGAGACGGACGATGCAGACATTGTAGTTGAGGAAGAGTGTGAAATATTAGATGAGATAAATATAGTGAGAGAGGACGTATTAAGAGGTTTAGCATCCTTGAAAGTAGATAAATCGCCAGGCTGGAATGTATCCCAGGCTGTTAAAGAGAAGCAAGGGAGGAAATAACTAAGGCTCTGACCATCATTTTCCAATCCACGCTGGCTACAGGCCTGGTGCCAGAGGACTGCTAACGTGGTACCGTTTTTTAAAAAGGGGGAAAGGGACAGACGGAGTAATTACAGGCCACTCAGCCGAACCTCGGCGGTGGGGAAAATTATTGGAAAAAATTCTGAGGGACAGTTTAAATCATCATTTAGAAAAATCACAGGTTAATCAAGAACAGTCAGTGTGGATTTATTAAGAGAAGGCTGTGTCTTCCTCCCCTTCCTTACCACCCCCTTCCTTACCCCCCCTTCCTTACCCCCCCTTCCTTACCCCCCCTTCCTTACCCCCCCTTCCTTACCCCCCC